>JAPFUF010000676.1:0-13087 GCA_030780645.1 Aschersonia sp. MBC 508
CCTCTCTCCCGAACTATGCCATTCTCTGGCACGCTCGAGATTGCGACATGAGTGGCTGACACATGTCATGTTGACGGGGAAAACGGCGCAGTCTCCACGTTCCGCAGTCCAGTCATTGTCGTCATCCTTGTCCAGACGTTCCTGCTCGGGCTCGTGTACCAGTCCTACGTCTACTACATCCCCCTGTATCTGCAAAACGCCCGCGACTTCAACGTCATCGAGTCGGCGCTCATCTTCTCCCCGACCGTGGGCATCCAGAGCGCCGCCGGCATCGCCGCAGGCTACTGGATCGCTCGGCACAAGCGATACGGCATTGTCATCAAGTGCGGCTTTGGTCTGTGGCTGATGTATGTTTGCGCCTTTTTCTCTCTAGCCATTGAAACCCGCTCTGCTCTTCTCCTGTTCTCCTCCCTCCATCCTCTCCCTCTCTCCCTCTCTCTCTCTCTCTCTCCTTTGAACTTGTTCTTGGGCAGGTGCTGACGGACTTTGCTTTGCCCTTTCTGCTCAGCGGCTCTGGCCTCACGCTCCTCTACGGACAAGACACGCACGCCGGCGTCATCGTCGCGCCCCTCGTCATCCTCGGCATCGGCATCGGCCTCGTGCTGCAGCCGACGCTCGTGGCCCTGCAGGCGCACTCGCCCAAGTCGCGCCGCGCCGTCATCATTTCGAGCCGCAACTTCAACCGTTGCGCCGGCGGCGCGTGCGGGCTCGCCATCTCGGCGGCCGTCCTGCAGGCCGTCCTGCGCGCGAACCTGCCCCCCGACTACGCGTACCTCGCCCAGTCGACGTACAACTTGCCTGACATGGACGACATCCCCGCCGAGGTGGTCGATGCGTACATGTCGGCCAGCTACGCCGTCTTCATCTACCAGGTGCCCCTTATCGGACTATGTTTCCTCGGCACCTTTTTCATCAGGGACCGGGGCTTGACGTTCGCGGACGAGGCCAATGACGAGGACGGAAAGAAGGCCAAGGCGTTGAAGGATGACTCGGACACGGACTTGGAGGCGGGTTCCGAGGCGAGCTCCAGCAGATCGAGCGTCCTGGATCCGGAAGTTGAAAAGCAGCAGCAGCAACGGGAGAGCACTACAGCCGCTCCTGTTACAAGAACAGAGCGAGAGTGAGCTACAATATTTGTCTCATGTCGAGGGAGAGGAGCACCGAGACCATCTCCGAGGGTGGGCCGGCTGTCCCAAAAAGCATTCGAGCGTGTTTGTCCTTTCCCATGGCATCTGCGCTTCAATGAGAAGAGCGACTTGATTGGGCACTTCATTCAATCTTGGCCGTCTTGGCACTAGTGATCTGCGCATGTGAGAATTGAAACGACAAGATTTATGAGCGTAGAGCCAGTGGCTGGCTCAAGTGAACGGGGCCCTCGGCGCGAGGCTCGAAAAGTCCTTCTGGGATCGACGAAACTCGATGTGCTCACTCTGATCGACGACTCATAGAGTTTCTGCCCTCTTCTTAGTAATGGGCGAATCCCGCGTGAGCCTCAGAGGACGCGAAAAGGGGGGGGGCTTTGCATGATGGGTCGCTCGCGCTCGGCGCTTGCACATCGCAGCCTCCCAGCTCCAGCTCCAGCTCCAGACGCACCTGGTTCGGAGATAAAGAACGGGTGAAAGATGGCGCTAACCCATTTTCGTATTCCTGCTCCCATCCGTTGGTTCACGGCCGGACCCATGTTCCTGAACCACGACGCACCGGCCCCCCTTATTACCCAATCTGGCAATTGTCTGGTCCGCCGGCCAGTTTGAGCGGTCATTAGAAACCCGGCATTTTGCCTTGACCGAAGACCGCGTCGACGCGGACGTAAGGTCTCTCGGAAGGCGACGAGCATGCTTCCTGAGTCACGGAGAAGATGCGAGGGGACAGATATTGGATGGGTTCTGCTCATCGTGCGTCGAGTACAAATAGCGGCTCAGATCCTCGACTTCTAAGCAGCTCCATCTCGACATCACTCAGCATCAGACACTGCCATCTACATCAGCTTGTCACCTCACTCCAGCTCTTAAGAAGCAATATTTACTCCTCATATCGGTTCCAATTATCCTGTCCAAAGGCTTCATTCAATCTGGTCCATTTTCTCCGCCCACCAACCCTTGACCATGGCCCAAAAGTACGCCAAAGATCAGCCTGCTGGCTTCTCCAACAAGATCGAAAGAGTCGCCATCGTCGGTGTAAGTGCTCAATCAAACCAAGATAGCCGCCTTCTCTTGCGTGCTGACACGAGGTGCTACAGGTTACCGGACAGGTTGGGAGACACGTCACTGCAGAGCTGCTGTCCACTGGCAAACACATCGTGACGGCCCTGACGCGCAAAGGGGGCAACAGCAAGATGCCCGAGGGCGTACTCGTGGCCCCTGTGGACTATGATGACGAGGACTCTCTCGTCAGTGCCCTCAAAGGGCAGCAGTTCCTCATGATCTCGCTTGCCGTGACAGCGGACAGGAGCATCCAAGGCAAGATCATTAAGGCCGCGGCCAAGGCCGGTGTGCCCTGGGTCATGCCCAACTGCTACGGCACCAACGTTTTCGACGAGAAGCTTGCGGCTGAGAACTTGACCGGACCCGGAGTCCTGCCTGCCATCAAGGCCATCGAAGAGACAGGTGTCTCGTCGTGGGTGGCCATGTGTTGCTCATTCTGGTACGAATTCTCCCTGGCCATGGGGCCCGGCTGGTACGGCTTCGATTTCGACAACAAGAAAGCCACTCTCATCGACGACGGCAAGACACGCATCAACACATCCACTTGGAACCAATGCGGTCGAGCCATGAAGGCGCTTCTCAGTCTCAAAGAGCTCCCTGACGACGCAAACGACACCTCCGTCACCCTCTCAAACTGGCGTAACAAGCCACTCTTCATATCCAGCTTCCTCGTGTCCCAGCGCGACATGCTGGACAGTGTGAACCGCGTCGCAGGCACCACTGATGCCGACTGGACAATCGAGTACGAGCCTCACAAGGAACGTTACGAGCGTGGCATGGACCTTTTCAAGCAGGGACAGCATATCGGCTTCGGCATCTGCCTGTACACCCGTACTTTTTTCCCAAATGGAGGTGGTAACTTCGAAGAGACCCAAGGCTTGGCCAACGAGGCGCTTGGCCTGCCGAAAGAGGATTTCGATGAGGCTACCAAGCGGTCTCTGGACATGTTCAAGGGTGGCTTTGGCAGGAAAGACGTCAAGATTAACATCTATGACAAATAGGCCCCCGGTGCTGGGCTTGCAAGGGTTGATTATTGCTTAATAGAATCTGCTTGCGTTGATAATTGAGTCACTTGACAATGGAACAAAGAATGGCAAAATTCGATGTCAGTGTTACGTGAAGAGCGCCCAATTTCCAATATCGGATCAAGACGCATAGAGTGCAAGACTGGAATGGCGCCTGCCTGCCCTTCCGAAGAGCCCATCTGCCCGTGGACTGCTGTATCATGATTCGACCAATGAGCCCGAGGGCGCCTTCGGCCCAGTGGTGCCTCGCGTTTTCACAGTCGTCACCCACGTGCTGCTCCATCCTCTCCCCGCAAACGCAGACACCAAAATCAGGAGCACGTTCACCGCCGCATGCCGATTTAACGAAGCGGCTGAAGCATCGGATTCCAGGCCGCCATCTTGAGGGTTCATGACGTAGACGACGGCCCCACTGAGGTACGCACACCCGTCTCGTGATGCTGCTGCTCATTCCGGGATGCGTCTTTTCACGTAGTGCGAGGGGGATCATGTCGACCAAGATCATGCCAGGTCAGGAATATTGATTGGTGCCTGAGAAGTATGAGGATACAGACATGCAGCGGCACGATTTGTTGGGACTGGGCAAGAAAAATGGCGGTAGGCGATCCAACGAGGTGGGCGAATTGGCGGTCGGGGTTGAAGTCCAAGATTCGCCGCTAATGCAGCAACTGGAAGCTCGGGCCGGAGCCCCTGCGATGGAGCGGGTGAGTGAGAGGGAGTGATGGTGAGTTGATTGGACAAGGCAAGCGGACGGCAATGACCCGTAACTCAAGGGGAAAACGGAAGGGAGGGGGGGGGGATGAGCCAGGAACAATGCAGACTGGTGCACTTAGACTTTGAGCATTTGTCAATTGTCTTGGTAACACTTGGCCTGGCTTCAAAGAGTCTAGAGTCTAGAGTCTCGCCTGTCCTACCTGCCTTAGCTCTTGGGCGCTCCTTCCTTCCCAGGCACTCGCGTCCGTGGCCCTCAAGGCGCCTTCCTTTCTACCTGTATAGCGCGTCAGGGAGCCGGCTGGACCAGAATTGCTTTTCGCGCGGCTCCTTGCGAATGCGAGCCAAGTCGGCTTACCCGGAGCAATTACTCCAGACAAAAACCCGCATGTTGGCTTTGCCCTCGTTGTGTCCAAATCGTGCCTTCTGTTTACCGAATACCACCTCTGCGTAGATACAGGGAAGGTACCTACCTACCTCCCTGGGTGCTGACAAGCGCATCGAGATCTCGGCCAGTTGGCCCCGACATAAGCACCCAGCACCAAGAAGAAAAAAAATTCAACTTCTCCTGTTTGTGCTGACAGCCACGTCTACCGCCTCTTTTGTCCTTTTTTTCATTTCAACTTTTATCCTCTGTCGGTTTGTTTGGCGTCGTACACGAGCCACAGCCAGATTGCCTCGCAGAACCCGATCCTGTTGCCCTGTACCTCGTCACCTACCCGCTGTACCTGCAGCGGGCACCTCAACTGGGCCAAGGTCACTCGCAGGCGGGTGGCAGCTGCGAAATCCATCCGGCAACTGCTTCCATCCGGAGCTCTGGTGGATCCCCCCCCCAGCCAAAGCGGTCGCGCTCGTTCCAGACAGTATATGTACCGAATAGAGAGCCCAGTGCTCCAGCACGACATTGTGCCGTGACCGCAGAGAGCTGATTGACGTCTTTCCAGCCGCGGGGCAGCCAACGGCGCGCCTCTCTTCTCTCCCCCATCATGAGCCCGGGCACCATGACGTCCACGCAGGTGTATTTGCTCCCGCTCAACGACGATGGCTCTCCGAATGTCGCGGGACAGTACATTTACATTGCTCCAAGGTCTGATGCTGTCCTCACCCTCAGATTTGCCATTGAGGGTACCTCGTCCATATGCCGATATGGAAGCTTGTGGGTCAACGTGCCCGACCAGGGCAAGGAGTTCCGCCGTGATAGCTTCACCGAGTACAAGTAAGTCAAAGCTCTCTCCCCCCCTTGCCGTCGACACGTCAATGCACGCACATTTACTGATCTCCGTCTAAAGACTGACCCCTGATTTCAATCGCACCATTGAGATATCCATCCAGATTCACCAGCCTGGACCGTATGCGTTCTACACCACGTACGCTGAGCTGCCAGCTCTCGAGTCCCGCATTGACAGCCAGTCGACTCACCAAGAGATTCGGCTCAAGAAGACGCCACTTTATTACATTGATGTCGCACCTAGACTGCGGCTTGACGGCGCGCCTCTTCCCCTGCCAGCTCTATCCATCTTCTCAGTCATTAGCAAGTTCATGGGCAAATATCCGACAGACTGGGATAAACACCTCCGAGGCATCAGCGAGAGGGGGTATAACATGATTCACTTCACCCCACTGCAAGTCCGAGGTTCCTCCAATTCGCCATACAGTCTTTACGATCAACTTGGCTGGGACCCAACGTGCTTTCCCGCGGGCGAGAGTGACGTAAAGAAGATGGTGGAAAGCTTGGAGCGTGATCATTCGTTACTGAGCCTGACAGACATAGTTCTCAATCACACGGCGCACAACACAAAATGGCTCGAAGAGCATCCCGAGTCTGGGTACAATCTGTCCACCGCCCCCTGGCTCGAGTCTGCCTACGAGCTGGATTCCAAGTTGCTGGAACTTGGCGCCAACCTGAGCTCCCTTGGACTGCCGGTCGATCCGAAAACAACAGACGATATTTTGCTTATAATGGAGGCGGTCAAGAAGGAGGTGATTGCGAGCCTCCGTCTTTGGGAATACTACGCACTCGATGTCGATCGGGACGCCGCTGCTGCCGTAGAGTCCTGGATCCAGGGGCAAACGTCGCTACCCGAGAAAACAGACCGCCTCCAAGACGAGGTGGAGCAATTGAAAAATGCCAGTCTAGATGATAAAGTATCTTTCATTCAAAGACACGGCTTGCGAGGCCAGGACCGCCTTGGGGGCCGATACAGCAGGCGAGTCGACGAAGGGATAGCCGCAACTCTGCTCTCTTTCTGCTTTGGAAAGTACGAGAGCAATGAGCCTGGATCCGTTGACAAGCAAGCTGCGCTTGCAGAAATGGTCCGCATTTTGGACGCCGTCAACGTGCCTCTTTACGGGGAATACGATACTGATGTAAAGGAAATGCTGGATCAGCTATGGAACCGTATAAAATACGTCCGGCTGGACGAACATGGTCCCAAGCTCGGTCCTATCAACGATCAGAATCCTCTCATCGAGACGTACTTCACTCGCCTGCCCCTGAACGAAACCACCAAAAAGCATAAAGAACGAGATCTAATGTTGGTGAACAATGGCTGGGTCTGGGGAGGAAACGCGCTGGTTGACAATGCCGGCTCGGCCTCCCGTGTATACTTGCGGCGAGAGGTCATTGTCTGGGGCGACTGCGTCAAATTGCGCTACGGCGCCAAGCCCGAAGACAGCCCTTGGCTTTGGGATCATATGACCAAATATGCGCGCACTCTGGCAAAGTACTTTGTCGGATTGCGAATCGACAATTGCCACTCTACACCTATTCACGTAGCGGAACACATCCTCGATGAGGCGCGGCGGGTGCGTCCAGACCTATACGTTGTAGCGGAGCTTTTTTCTGGGTCAGAGGAGACCGACTATGTCTTCGTCAAACGACTTGGGCTCAGCTCCCTGATTCGAGAGGCCATGCAAGCTTGGAGCACCGCAGAGCTGAGTAGACTCGTTCACAGGCACGGAGGCCGACCAGTCGGGAGCTTCGAAGTCGATGAGATTTCGCGCGGGGATCCGTCCTCGTCGCCCAATCCTGAAAGAAAGGGCGATCTGACCAGGGAAGTCATACGCAAGATCAAGCCGACTCCGGTTCATGCTCTGTTTATGGATTGTACCCACGATAATGAGACACCGGCTCAGAAGCGGGACGCTCGAGACACGCTGCCGAATGCCGCCCTCGTCAGCATGTGCGCCAGCGCTACTGGCTCGGTGATGGGATACGACGAGATCTACCCCAAGTTGGTGGACCTTGTCAATGAGACGAGACTATATACTTCAGAGGCTTCGAAATCAACTTCGATCAAAGTTGGTAGAGGAAAGAATGGCATTGCAGGCGTAAAAAAATTGCTTAACCAAATTCACACTTTGATGGGAAAGGACGGCTACGATGAGACTCATATTCACCATGAACAGGAATATGTCACTGTTCATAGAGTTCACCCCGAGTCGAGAAAGGGATACTTCTTGATAGCTCACACGGCATTTCCTGGTTACGGAAACGGGAACGGCGCCTTGAGCCCGGTGCGTCTTGCTGGTACCCGAGCTCAACATCTCGGAAGCTGGACGCTTGAAGTAGATGTCAGCGAGGAAGCCACTAAAATTGCCGTCAACGACAGCCAGTACCTGGTTGGCCTCCCGAGCCGCGTTATAGATATTGCAGGAGTCAAATTGGAAGCGAATGGGGACGACACCATCATCACGGTGCGCGAAAGGTTCCCGCCCGGCAGTATCGCACTTTTCGAGACCTGGATCCCAGCGGCAGAACACTCCGCTGGTCTCGACACGTATGTCACATCAGGCGCAAAGGAAGCTTGGAGTCGACTGGACTTGATCGATCTCAATTTCCTGCTATACCGATGCGAGGCCGAGGAACTTGACTGGAATGGCGGGCGCGATGGAACATATGATATCCCAGGACATGGCAAGCTTGTCTATGCCGGGCTACAAGGCTGGTGGAGCGTTATGAAAGACATCATCAGCGAGAATAACCTTGCCCATCCACTTTGCCAGAATCTTCGAGACGGTGCATGGGCCCTCGACTATATCCTCGATCGAATACAGCGTATGACTGGCGCTGACGGGGAGCAGACGCTGACGGGACCTGCGGAGTGGTTCAAGGAGCGATTTGATTCAATCCGTACGATTCCCGGTTTTCTGCTCCCCCGCTATTTTGGCCTAGTCCTCAGGACTGCCTACAACGCCAGTCGCGACAGAGCCCTGGAGCTAATGGGCGAGGACATCAAGAAGGGGCAATGGTTCCTTCAGAGTCTGGCTCTAGTAAGTGTTCAGCAGACCGGCTACGTCAAGTCTGCGTCTCTTTGGCCAGACAAAGCCGTGCCGTGCGTCGCCGCGGGGTTGCCACATTTTGCTGTTGAATGGGCGAGGTGTTGGGGTCGAGATGTCTTCATATCCATCCGCGGCTTGTATTTGGGGACTGGACGATTCGATGAGGCCAAGGAACACATTCTCGCCTTTGCCAGTGTTCTCAAGCATGGGATGATACCCAATCTCTTGAGTAGTGGTGATGCTCCTCGTTACAACTCCAGAGACTCTGTATGGTTCTTTCTGCAGACGATCCAAGACTATGTGCGGTTATCCCCGGATGGACTGGGCATACTGAGGACGACAGTCAAGAGACGTTTCTTGCCGTACGATGATACCTGGTTTCCGACAGACGACCCGCGAACGTACTCGAAAGAAAGCACAATCGAGGATGTCATACAAGAAGCACTTCAGAGACACGCTTCGGGCATGAAATATCGGGAAGCGAACGCTGGTCCCCAAATTGATTCGCAGATGAAAGACGAGGGTTTCGACCAGGACATTCACGTCGACTGGGATACAGGCATCATTTTCGGCGGCAATCAGTCCAATTGCGGGACCTGGATGGACAAGATGGGCGAAAGCGAACGAGCCGGCTCCAAAGGAGTCCCGGGAACACCTCGAGATGGAGCTGCCGTCGAGATCACCGGCTTGCTGTACAGCACGTTGACCTGGCTGTCCGGGCTCAATCAGCGCGGCGATTTTGCATATTCCTCAGTCAAGACTTCTGAGGGCAAGTCCATCTCGTTCGGTGACTGGGCAGATCGTATCAAGGCAAATTTCGAGAGATGCTACTTTGTTCCTTTGTCACCAGAAGACGATTCCAGATACGATATTAATCCGAAGGTTGTCAACCGCCGCGGCATATACAAGGATCTCTACAAGTCCGGAAAGGAATACGAAGACTATCAATTCAGAGCCAATTTCCCCATTGCCATGACCGTTGCTCCGGCTCTGTTTGATCCAGACCACGCACTGCATGCTTTGTGCCTTGCAGACACGGTCCTACGGGGCCCAACTGGCATGGCCACGCTGGATCCTGCCGATCTGAATTATCGGCCATATTATCGGAACAGCGAGGACAGCGAGGATTTCGCCACCAGTAAAGGGCGCAACTATCATCAAGGGCCAGAATGGCTGTGGCCTACGGGCTTCTTCCTCCGCGCGCTGCTCAAGTTTGATTTGAAGCGTCGCACGACGCCCGCTGGTAGGGTGGAGGCTTTCCAGCAGGTGACGAGGCGCTTGGCCGGTTGCAAGAAGATGATTCAGGAGAGTGTTTGGGCTGGATTGACTGAATTGACGCAGAAGAACGGCGAGCACTGTCCCGATTCGGTAAGTTTGCTGATCTGTTTGCCCACTTCTGTTGCCCGTGCTGAAGCTTTGACTGCCTTAGAGCCCGACCCAAGCCTGGTCAGCAGGCTGTCTCATCGACTTGTACATGGACGCGATGGAGGAGCAACAAAACGCATAGACATTCTCGTAGGGCATAAAATTGTTATTCAGCATCGTTATGGTATGAAATCAAAAAGCAATTTCATCATGACCTGCGTACAGCACCCCTATCCTTTGGGACTTCCAAGAGTAAGGCAGCTACCAAGATATCACGGTCCGGCGCAAGGATTTCGTAGTTCTGACGAATGCCTCGTGACTCTAGCGGCTTGCGAACAATTTTGCTGGCCTGGCTGACAGGTTTGCCCAATGTGGCTCCCGGCAGCTGTATCGATTGCTCCCAGTTTGAGTGGAGAGTGATGAAGCACTGCCTGACGTACGCATGCAAGCACACGCATCCATGGCTCCATTGATACCTGAGAGAAATTTATGAGGGCGTTGAGCAAAGTAAAATTAATCATGTCCTTGATCACACGTGCTACCGTGTCGTAGACACTTGAGCAAAACGTACCGCTCAGGGTGCCTCAGCATACCTAGGTAAGTATGGAGCCATGGAAGTAACAAATGCCAGCAAAGGCCTCTCAAGAGCGTCTCGGCGTCCGGTGCATGAGTCCGTATAGCAGGAGGGCTCACTGCAAGGCTGACGGGCGGGCTGACCAAGCTTTTATGTACATTTCTCTGCTGCCACGGTACACCAATTCCCCTGCCACGGCCACCCAGAACCCTTGTCGTGTGTCAGTCGCCGTGACGCAGTCAATTTCATCTCACCCCGTCGCAGTTGTGCATGTCCGTACATGTTTTTGTCATTCCTCCGTTATTTCATCTGCGAAGTATCAGGCCAGAAAGGCTTCGTCAGTCAGTGTACGGCGCAGCTGGGACACAATTTGAGTACCGACCTAGGTAGTTTTGACCACCTGTGGTGGTTTGATCATGCACGAAAGTCGTCAAAACGGCTTGGCCCCCCACGCTGATAGTGTAATTTAAAAGTCAAGTCACTTTGACAAAAGACCGGGTGATGACTGCCAGCTCATGATGCGGTCTTTTACTTGGAATGAATCAAAATTAACAGATTGATGAGTGGCGCCTGTCGGCACGTGGAGCTTAACGTCGTCAATTAACAATACGCCTCAAGTGCCAGAGGCATTCGAGACGGGTAGTTCCGTAGTTGAAGTATTTCAGAAATAGAAATGTACACGTCTATGCAATGGCAAGTGTCCGTTTGCTCCCAGCTTTTACATCCTCCTCGTCAACCGTCCCATCTCCGAGGTAAAGCCTCTGGGCAATGAAGTATGTGCTCACACCCCGCGGTAGCAGTTCGTGCCCGGGTGCGCAGTCCGACAAAAACGCCGTTGAAACCCCAGAAACGTCAAAAAAAGGGAAATAAAAAAAAACGGACCGCAACAATAAAAAAGAGTTGGTGAAATGATCAGTGCAGATTGGCTAGCTTCGATTTAAAACATATGTACTGCCAACGACAAACAAGGTGAGCTCATTTACACATCCAACAGCCCAGTCTTCCGTCATCGGTGATTTATGAGGATCTGCATTGGTGTGATATATAAAGAGATTGTTCAGAGCCGCAGGGGTGGCAGACGCGATATCATAGAATTTTTTTTAGGATTCGGCAAACGCCCAGGTCAAGGAGTTGATTGAATATGATGATGTTTCGCTTGCTGATTGTCTCACCAGGAATCCGGCCGATGAAGTCGACTTGTGGGGCTAGATTGCGGTCGACACAGGACGGTCTCAAACGCAACGAGCCACAAATGTGCATTCGGGCAACAGCATCGCTCGTCGAATCATGATTGATGTTATCGCAGATTGGCTAACGAGGCCAATAGGGTCGTTGTTCGTTTTACGTGCGTTCAGTGACAGTCCAAGTCTTCTTTTGCTTTTCTTTCCGGGGCTTCTCATTCACGACGCCACGTTCCGCATCTCGACCTAATGGAAATGTGATGGGGGTGGCCGAGTCGGAGCCAGTCACAGCAGGTCCCCAGGATGGATTCGCAGCGGAGCCGGAGTGCTTCTGGCCGAGTGACGTCTGCCTGTCCTTCTTGCGGAGATAACGACGACGCCAGATGCAAGCGCCGATCCAGATGCCGGCGATGCCAACGACGAGAATGACCAGCATGATCACCCACTGCCAGTGGCCGGAGAGCCTAGGGAATCAGGTAAGTCAATCATGTCCAAGACTGGTGGCATTATTGTTATGGCAACTTACCAGTCGCCGCCACCATTGTTACTACCATTGTTGGAGCCTGACGATCCTGCAGTGTTTGCAGCTTTGGCTGACGTACTCGTAGCCGTCTTGGGCGTGTTCGCAGCTCCGGCCTGCACATTACAGGCTTGTGAGAACCAGCGAGCAATGGAGCTCACGCCTTGAGGGTCGCCGGGGCAAGCATTGTCACAAACGCCGCTGACAGCTGTTGAGAAAGCGGCAACATTTTTGTTGGCGCAGAAGCACGCTTGGTAAACAGTTGGCTCAGCGGACGGAATTGCTGGGGGCACGCATCCGCCGTTCGCATCCCACAGCGGTTGGCAATTCACAGCGCAGGCCGGAATTATCGCGGGATCCTTGAACGGAACGATGGTGTATGATAGACCAGCTACATGATCAAACTGTCAGTTAGGCTGTGAATCTTGCCACTCGAACAGAGTTTGGGGCCGAGCAGAATGTCCATACACATGTTGCCGAGGCCGAGTAGGATTATAAGTTGGAGCTTAGTAACGTTTTCAGTCTGCTTTGTTCAAGTCGACAGCCGATCGAAGCCGGTTTCGATTGAATCGGGCTGTCGAAAGAATTGGACCATACGACGAGCTGTTAAATGGATATCGTGATCGTGCCTGTATCCGAGGAGTGACGGAGGCAATGAAGGTGGAGAGAGGAGAAATCAAAACGGAAATCCAAAAGTTGGACGCGACCGAGCGAATGCTAATGGCGCAGAGAGCAATCAGGGTCTGAGAAGTGAGACAAAATAAAGCGCGGGAGCGCTGGGCGAGTTGGCGGTGGTTTTTTTTTTTTTTGGATCGAGACGCCGGTCAAAAACTGCTAGTGTGCAGAACGAAGTGAAACTTTTAAAACCGGAGCACCGTGAGCTTGCCGTGGACGGCGGCGGACGTTGCAGTATTCGGGAAGAATCGTATGGTCAGCGAAGAGCGAAGGAAAAGCGAGCGATAGAAGTGAGCCGAGCCGTGAGCGATGGAGTTAGACGCGCTGGCGAGAGACCGTGTGTTGCGAATGTCGTCGTTTGATTATGTTAAGAGAAAGGAATGGAAGCCCACGAGGACCGTGAGGTGATGGTGAAGATAGGACGGGGACGGGGCTTGGGAAGGTGGGCAAGAATGGCCGAATGGGAACGAGTCGGTAAAAGCTGGAGGCTTGGCGCCCATCCACTGCACAGAGCCAGGCCCGACATGGGAAGGAGCGCAGGCGGGATACGC
>JAPFUF010000680.1:0-32261 GCA_030780645.1 Aschersonia sp. MBC 508
AAAGAGAAAGGAATCCGTAGGACGTAGGAGAGAACAACAAGGGTCACATAAACTCAGGAGCCTGTGTCGTGTCCGCTCAGCAGATGCTCAAATGTGACCTGATGGTGGCCGTACTCCCGCGGCGGGATCGAAGCTCATTCCTTCAAAATTTCTTCAATGCTGTACGACAGCTTTTTAGGGCCTCACAAGATGAACGAACTACGGATGGCTGGTAGGGTGGCGTGCTCTACTACGAAAGGTGGACGCGGCCTGGCTGGAAACTGTTGGTATGATGGCTGTGAGGCAGAGAAAAGATCCAAGGATAAGAAGAGGGAGAAAAAAAAGTAGGAGGAAAATGAGAGAGAGAAAGAAGAGGAAAAAAGAAAAAAAAAAAAAAAGGAGAGAAAAAAAGAGAAAGAAAGATAAGAGAAGAAGGAGAGGAGAAGACAAAGGAGGGGGGGGGAAGGAGGAGAAAGAGAAGGAGAATGAAAACAAGGAGAATTAAGCAACCCGATCAAAGCCATGACCTGCTGTCGAGAGCGTCAAAAGTACTTTGTGTTTCTTCAACCGAAGCAGCCTCAGTTCTCGCTCCAAGATGATGGCATGATTGGGCGTTACGATCCCAAGGCAAGTTGACTATCACCCTGCGGCAGCACAGCACGACAATTCCCGCGCCTGTAGAACTATGCCCCAGGCTCGAATCAAATATTGCATTCTCCGGTACCCATTTACAGGTGCCCACCGTGCAAGTCTTCGATAACGCCGGCGTCCGCTAGATGTGAAGTAGACTCTGTTTTTTTTTTTTTTTGTGACGTCAATACGCAACTTCCAGTGGTGAATTTGGCTAGAACAGAGGCTTTTCCCGCATCACTGAAGATACGGAGATGCCGACCGGCCACTCCCCCCGTAGTTTCAATTTTAAACTTTTGCCTTAATTTCCCGTTGCAACAACTTTTTGGTGCTCCTGCAAAGCCAGGCTATTTTGGTCTGAACACACCAAATGGGTACTCATTCACTCATTCTCACAGTTCATCCGCCAACATGTACGACGTGCCCTCTCTGCACGGTAGCAGAATCCTGTACCGCGTCTTCCCCCGAGTGTCGCAGCTTTCGCGCATCATGACTATCCCACCGGACCAGACAAGGGCCATCTCCGCTTCAAGCCAGCTGAATTCTCGACGTGGGCAGGTGGACACTGCCATCCCTGATACCGGGTGCATTGCCGGCAAGGAAATCAGGCGAGAAGAAATGAGCCTTGTCGATCTTGGCCTGCTCGCTTCTTGCGAGGCCCAGCTGGCCACGCACCAAGTTCGGTGCCCAACCATCGATCGTGTCGAGCGTAAAGCTGTCCATCTCAAAAGGGTCTTCGCGAATCATGCGTCGGCTTCGCAGAATTTCCAGCACCTTGAGCTCATCGGGCGTTAGGTCTTTTTCAATGTCCCCTAGAGCCCTCCGGCCATTCGATGCCTCCCGCTCTGAAGTGACACCGAGGCTCTTGAGCTTGGACAGGAGGCCCTCCTTCTTCTCGGGAGGGACGTATGTGAAAGCTCTGAAGCAAAACTCCAGAATCCTGCCGATTTCTTGTTGCGACAGATTGCCAGCCGTGTCTGTGTCGACGGTGCCTTGGATGACTGCAAAGAGACTGTCAATGGGGGGGAAAAGGTGGGAAGGCGCAAGTTTCTGGGTCAAGATACATACTCGGTTGGAAAAGATCAAAGGCACGTTGAAAGCCGTCCTCGTTCATGTCCTGGATGATGGGCACGTGCTGTTGTCGTATCTGTTTTGTTGCGCTGCTGACAGCCAAGAAGAATCGCGTGTAGCTCTCGACCGTCTTTTTGGAGTGCCACGAGCCTGCCGACTCTTCGTCGCAGTGGCCTCTGATGGACGCCGCAATGGTGGCAGCGGCCGAGAGTCCTCCCGTGATGGCAAGATGGTAGCCTGAAGAGAACAATGGATCGATGAAACAGCCTGCGTCGCCGCAGATGCGCGTGTTGGCCAAATGGTAAGTTGAAGCAGTGTAGGACCAGTCTGAAGCAGATTTGACGTCGTCGGCTAGCTCTGCCCCGGACAGCAGCTCCTTGATCCCGGGGGCCATATCCACACATGTTTTATAGTACTCCACCGTTGAGGGACGGCCGAGCTCCTTTTTCTTTGCAGCGGCCATTTTCTGGTCCTGAACGACACCTACTGAGCGGGTGCCGTCGTGCAGTGGCATGAACCAGGCCCAGCCGCTGGCATCTGCGAATGAGGTTTCAGTAACGACAACAACAGTACCGGCTTGTGAACATAAAGTTCTGTCCCTTACCATCGAGAGCTTCAAAGTACGGCGAGCCTTCCATGTGAGTGCCAGTGCCATAGATATTGTCGCTTTTCCAGTATGCCCAGTTGGCAATGTTCTTGAAATTCTCGTTGAACGTGCGATTTTTGAGGTACCTTGTGCTCACGAGGCCGTTCCTGCCACTAGCATCTACAAGGTATTTGAAGGCTATGGATCCTGATGCACCGTCCTTGCCGAGCCAGGTGGCAGATACTGGTCTGCTCTGATCCGCACGTCCATTGCCGTTGACGCGTCGACCATCGCCAGGGGGGCCGTCCTCGAATTCGATGGCGTCAACTTTGATTTCGTCAAAGATGTGGGCTCCGCAGTTGCCAGCATGTCTGAACAGCAAATCGTCCGACTCGGATCGAACCAGATTCCACGCATAACCGTCCGGACCACCAGCCTCAAGAAAGTCGGTGTCTGGATCAGAAGTCAGCTGCGAACAGTGAATTAACTGATTTTGTAGTGATCCTGGCTGCGACTTACACGCAGATGGCTGATCCTGAGCAAGTCGGAACACAGCACCATTCTGCACTTTTGGTCAATATGGCCACTCGCAAAAGTTTGCACGACTGTCAGACCTTGTGATAAAAACCGTGCTTATTAATCACGTCATAGAAATCTATGAATTTGAAAAAGTGACGCAAGGACGGAAGGGTGCTTTCGCCGATGTGATATCTACATCGGCTTCGGTCAATATGGCGGTCAAGCAGAGGAGAAGAATACCGTGGCAACTTGCCTGGGAAACTTTTGTGCTTCTAGGACCACCGTGTCGATGCCCTCTCGAGCCAAGGCCGAGGCTGCGTACGACCCTGCTGGGCCACCTCCGATGACTAGCACGGTACAGTTTTGAGGGACAGTCATCATGAAAACGAATTTCAAATGCTGACGTCTGGCCGAAGATAATTCCCGGTGCTTTTGCTTGATGCCAGGAACATGTGTTCTAGAGTCCAAACATATCGTTGTCGGGACTGTTCAAACACCTTTATATACCCATGGCACTGGGCCCAAGATGCGGGATGGCCAGGAGAGCACGATTCATATAGGACCCTTAGGGCACCACGATGGTCGCCACTTGGAACCGATGCCGGCCGCGACCAATAGCCGTTGCACCATATTGCCCCTTTTGGAAGCTGCAGCACTCAAGCAGCAACATTTCAGCCCGCCAGGGTGGATCTGCGATGAGGTTCCTTGGTTCATCGACGCCTCTGAATCGCCCCATTTCCTCAGGAGCCGTGGCATGACCATCTGCGATTCCAAGTTTCAGCTCCAAACATTCCGAGAAGCCTCGCCTATCAGAGATGGGGATGGGGGGAAGGGAAACGGGAAACAACGCATCGAATCCACTCTTCCCCGCCATGAGAACGGTTCCTTTGCTCCCGCACAGCAGGTCAGTTGAGAGAGGCTGTACGAGCATCGGAAAGGTGGTAAGGTGGTTTGTTGACGTGTGCACCTCCCTGCCTGCAACCTGCCCGCCGTATGATCTAATGGATTCATGGATGGAAAAAGCCAAGTCATCGGTGGCTTGTTGGCTCGTCCAACGCCGCTTCAAGAAGCCATTCACGGCCTTTGGGGACGGCGCAGACGCCCAATGGAAAGGAAGCACGTCAGAAGCAGGTGTGAGTGGGGTGGCACAAGTCGACAACAACCAGACATGTACATACTTGTCCCTCTTCCCGTGTTTGGTTCCATGACAGGGCCGAGTGCTTGTTTGGTAGGATGACATGATGCAATGGGACCGAGACCGCGGTGCTTGGGAAGGGAATGGAGTGACCCGGAGGGACTGTGGCCTATTGACCGGGTTGCTATACTGCCCAGCAAATTGACATGGCAGGTTGATGGGCGTGGCCCCAGACGGGCAGATATCTACATCTCATGGTGCATCTAGACCCTCTTGAGGCTGGATTTCAATTCTGTTACAACAGTCAGCGTCGCGTGCATATTCAAAGGAACTTAGAACCTGTTCCCACGCGACTTGGAAATATGTTGGGAGCATGAACTGTTCTGCCAAAGGAAGGGATTCTGCGTTCTCGCTTCTGGCATTGAGTGTAGAAGAGCTGGCGGCCTTCTGAAGCACATGGCCACTGCAAACAGATATTCGTCTCAACTCTCTCCACCAATAGCAAGTCTGCGACGAACTCGGTTGGGTGTAGCTTCTACCCTCATGACGTCGAGCGGAGGCTCAGTGTATATGTCGTGGCCCGTCGACCTCGTGAACAATACACAACACGACGTGGCCGCGCCGGGGTGAGCTTGACTGCCTGGATAGGGCCAAGATGATGCACGTGCATCCCAGGCGGTCGCTAAGACCAAATAAGTAAGGGCCTGACCAAAGTCATCAATCATCTCGTTCGCTGCGGCCGGGTGAGTCTCCAACCAACCTCAAAAGGCTGGCTGTCCTGACCGCCTTCTGTTTGGGCCAGAAACTGTCCCTTAGCCCCGCGTGTGAACCCACCTAGCAGGCGAATTCTGCCGCCACTGAAATTCTTGTTTGCCACTAATTAATAATTCGTAAAGTACCGAACAAAAGCCTGTCGTCATTTGCGAGCCCGGGTCGCACCATCCACGTCTTTGGCTCCTTCCGCTGACGCCGATAGCCCCCCTCTGATCATCAACCTCGTCAAACCGCTCCCACATCATTGCCATTGTCGGTGTTGGAGGCAAACGTCTGCATTGTGCCTCGACATGGCAAGTGTCGCCCCAGCGATGGCCGGTGCAGGTACGGCAGCATCGCATCCTTATACCTGCAACTCGTGCCAGGTCGCATACCGCAATATCGACTTGCAAAAGGGCCATATGAAAAGCGATTGGCAGTAAGCCGCACCTCGTTTTGTTTCTCTCTTCCCTTGATCGAAGAACTGCCATTAACTCGACGACCCAGCCGGTACAACTTGAAACGTCGAGTCGCCTCCCTGCCGCCAATATCGTCAGAGATCTTCACCGAGAAAGTGCTCCAGGCACGCGCCACGTCTACGGCAGAGGCCGAGAAGGCCTATTTCGAACGTGCGTGTGACGCTTGCAGCAAGACGTACTACAGCGAAAACGCGTACCAGAATCATCTGTCGAGCTCCAAGCATCGAGCGAACGAAGCCGGTGTTGGTGGCCAACGTCGGCGGCAAGATGATGAAACTACATCCGTGATGAGCTCAACGTTTTCTCTTGGTGAACCCACCTCAGTCGCGAAGGAGCAATTCGACTCCGATGCCGAAGACGAGTTTAATCAGGTCATTGAAAGCCTGCAAAGAGCCAAGGTGTCAGCTGATCAACGTCCATCGCCCGTCAGGCGGCCGACCAATCCCAAACCCGCGTCTCACTCGGCTGATGACAAGACGGACGAAGATGCACAGTCAACTACTCCCTCCACCTCGGTCGCGGAGCCAACGTGGACTATGAAGTCGTGCCTCTTTTGCAACTTTGAGTCCCCAACCCTGCCACTGAGCATCCAACACATGGAACGTTTCCACGGGATGTTCATCCCGGAGAAGCCATACTTGGCCGACCTGGAAGGATTGGTCAAGCAGCTTCAACGCCAAATCAGCGAGTTTCACGAATGTTTGACTTGCGGCAAGACCAAGTCCACGGTATTTGGCTTACAAACCCATATGCGCGACAAGGGGCATTGCAAGATTCCGTTCAGCACGGAGCAGGACCAGCTTGCCATTGGCGATTTCTACGATTTCCGAAGCACGTATTCCGATGGCGAAGACGACGATATGGACGATGCCTCTGACACGGAAGATGACCGTGGCGGCGCGAGGCTTGGTCCGAGAAGGAAGGTCAAGGTGGTGGGCGAGGATGGCGAAGAAATAGACGGGGACCAGGACGGTGAGGGGTGGGAAACGGACAGCTCAGCGTCGTCTCTCGACTCTGCGGATCTGACTGCTGTCCCTGCCGGACATACCCACCAGTATGAGCGTCTAAAGGATCACCCCCACCACTCGAGCCGGGATCCTCGAAATCATCACCAGGCCGACGGATGGCATTCCCGAGCGCACAAGCCCACTCATGCCGCCTTTTACGATGACTTTGAGCTCCACCTTCCCTCCGGTCGGTCTGTAGGCCATCGCTCATTGAACAAGTACTTCCGGCAGAATCTGACCAATTACCCCACGCCGGAAGAGCGCGCCGAGCGTCTTGCCATTGAAGGCCGACCAGGATCCGATGACGAGAGGGTAGATTCACGCAAGGACCGTAGTATCGTTCTCCGAAACGGACAACGCTTCAAGCGGGATGTGGTGCCGCGTGGCTCCGCCGGCCTGGCGAATGTCTCGGATGAGAAGAAGAAGGCAGTGCGCAAGTCAGAGCACCGTGGGCGGGATCTCGAGCAGTTCAATACCAAGAAGACGGACTGGTCATACGGCAAGCGGGCGAACAACCAAAAGACATATTACTACCGCTATGATGGCGGGGGTTAGTCGATGTAGTCTAGATGGGAGGTTCCCTCATGTGAAGCGTGAGGAAGCATATTACGGCGCTATTACATTGCAATTGACGTGGTTTTATTCTAGAAGCCCACAGGCACGCATAATGGTGGATTGATGATGATGTTGAGACTACTGTAACCGATGCAGCTTATATTGAACGGGCGAAAATTCCATCGTGATTTTTTTGTTAGGATCCCTCCTTTGTAGACGATGCTCTACTCTTACCGCCTGAACGCTCTATCAATTTCTTGTTTGCAAAAATAATTTGGGCCCCGTCTTGACTGTTCGCCAGCTTCATATCATGCACAACTCCCCCCTTTCCCCCCATGGCCCTTGCGGTTCCTTCCACCCAGACGAGAAGGCGAGTCGTTTCCTCTCCCATGGCTGTCTTGTTGTCTTTTTCTATACTCGATGATGTCATGTACGAGCCTCATCAATTGCAAATGCGAGCCGAGATGCATCCTGTGCATATGCGTGTGTGCTGAGCTGCGCGAGCCAAGCCAACTAGCTACCAAGGCACGGCACGGTGTGATGGAAATGGATGGAGATACGATATCGTCTGCATGCAGGTGCTAAAAAAAGCTGCGCACTTGGACACCGCCGTGCCACCCAGTGCGATCGAAGCACATGGCTTGGCTTGGCTTGGCTGAGCTGGCAGATAGGCAGACACGCAGCCAGGGTAGGCAAGCGCCGATTGACATTTGTACCCTGCCTGCGGTAAGCACGGCTGAGAAGGGGGGGAAGGAAGGAGGGGAGGAGGAAGAAGAGGCAGAAGAGGAGGAGGCTGAGACCCTCCTTCTCACCCAATTCGTTCCCACGCACCCGTGTCCCATACCGGAAAAGAAAAAGCCACGAGGGAACTAGCCGCGTGCCTTGATCTCCATATCCACCACGTTGTGCTGCGCGCATGCTGACTTCTTTCTGGCGTTTCTAGTATTTGAACTGGTGGTGGAGGCTGAGCTTCGCGCTTGACAAACGCCGCGGCCCAAGCTATGCGTTCACCAGGCGCGGCTTCTTCGTGAACCGAGAGAACAACTCTACTTACGATGACACTAAGAGGGGGTGGATGTCATTTTCCCACCGCGAAAAACAACATTTTGGTGAGCAATCTCAGGGGTGCCGCTGCTGCTGCTGCTGCTACTGCTGTGTGAGAGAGAGGGTGACACAGAGAGAGATTGACGCTGGCATTGCCCCCTGGGTGAAAGCCGCGAGCCGGCCAAACTCGCAGGGATTGATTGTCAGCTCTCAGCACTAATGTAAGCACGTACATGCTCGCACACATCGGGAAGGCCTTTGACCAGGGATTGGGCGCAATGGGCCGCCATCGATTTTCAAGTCTGGAGTTCTCCCTCCCGTCCGATGAGGCCCCATGGGCTGTGCGATCCTTGTCGTCTATAATACAAGCCCAGCGTTATTAACCATGTCTCGTTGAACCTCAGGTCCCCGCGATCCCTGTAGCTGCGTCTCGTCAATTATTTGCTTTTGTTTCCCTTTTTCCCTCTTCCCGCTCTATGCAGAAGATTGAGAGAGACCTCCTCTTTTTTTTTCCTCGGCCATCAGGTTCTTTCTTCGCACCGGTAGCTGTGCCGCCGTTGGCTGGATCAACTCCTCAGTACCAAAGTAAACAAGCAGTTCTCTTGTCCGCCAGTCCGCCAGCATCTTCGTCTCAAGAATTGAAACCGGACAATTACTTTGCCACATTGAGGAGGAACAGATTTCTGGTAGGACATCTCGTGTGTGTGTCTGTGGAAGAACGATGGCGGCGAGACGGTCACGGCCACCGTCATGGGCCACATCGACGAGGACCACCACCGTCTTGCTATGCCTCTTGGCTCCGACACTGGTGCTCGCCTTCGATAGCGATTTCAGCTTTTATCCTTCCGGGTCGCAGCCCTGTCTGGATGCGGCGTCGAAAAAGTCCGGCTGCACAGGCGCGGACGTCACGGCTCTCAACAAGTGCCTGTGCTCCGACGGCGGCAACTTCATCACGGAGACGGCGCGATGTCTCGTAAAGCAGAGGCAAAACCTGGGCCTTGTCTATTCCACCATGTCCGATGCGTGCAGCAGTTCGAAAACGCCCATTACCGTCACTTTCAATGAATTCATCGGCGCCGCCAATGATGCGTTGACAACGACGACAACGACGACAGCGACGACGAGGACCAGCACATCGACGACGTCGAGAGTGACAACGACGAGTAGCTCGACAGCCAGCGTAACGTCAGCACCAGCACCAGCGACTTCAAATCCTTCCCTTGGCAACGTTCGATCGTCTTCCACCGGCGGTCTCCCCAAGGGCGCAATCATCGGCATCGCTGTCGGTGCCGCCGTCGTCGGGGTCAGTGCCACTGCCGCCCTGATCATGTGTTTCATTCGTCGACGACGCAGGAGAAGAGCAGAGCACGAGGCCCATCCCATGCTTGCCCAGACCGAGTACTTCGATCCTCATGCTCCCACCACGTTCCCACCTACCGAGCCATCACCACACACGGGCCAAGTCGGGTATGATTCAAAGCCAGCGTGGACAGCCAGTCCCTCACCCGCATCTCCGTCGCCCGGTTATTATTGGGTCGGCCAGGAGAGCCCTGCGCCGCATGCCGCAGCGTACATGTCGCCTCCCTTGTCGCAACAGCACATGCAGCCGGCATTCACCAATCAGAGTGTGCCACAGACATATGAATTGGACGGCTCGACAGCGCACCAGCGGCCGCCAGCTGGCGCGGCGGAAATGGAGGGTTCTCAGCCCAGCATCCGTCCCGGTGCGTACTGAAGCCTGTGGCTCTGCGATGGATATGTACGGCATGGAGTCCCTTTTATTTAGAATTGTGAACTTGATCCTATTTTTTTATTTTCTTCTTGTCTTTGGTAAGTGCACGACTGGCATAGCTCGTGGCGCATGTGGATATAAATTTTGGGCGGTCCATCCGAGCTGCTCGGCCGGATGGCAGCCTTGTCTTTTCCTTCTTTTTTTCTTCTTTTTTTTCCCTACCTTCAATTTTGGTTTTTTTAGTCTGCCTATTACAGCCCCAATGAATCGAGATGGTGTGCGCCGGTATTCACAAAGGCTTACATTAATACATTTTCAAATTTTTTGAAAAGGACTTGCATTCGTGGTGCCCAAGTCAAATGTGATGACCACGTCGACGTCCAGCGCGACAGACAATTTACTGTGATCTCCAACGTCATAAGAACGCTTGGGATTGGGGCCGACCATAGCCAATGCCGAGGGGGATGAAAACCGACTGCAGGTGTTCGCCCCGCGGCATCGGGCACGCTCTGGCCCTAGAATTCTACGGACAAGGTGCGCGCCGATCCTAGGCTCGTGGCCCCTTTTTTAAACACCCTGTTCGAGGGCCAATCATCCTCTCCAGGCTGTCATGTCATTGCCACAGCTCGGAGACCCCAAGTTCTTCGAGGACTGGGCGAGATGGGGGCCCGAGCGCCGTGCAGCTGGACTGCGCCAGGCGCAGGAGAGGGCTTTTGAGACTGATCACAGCGATGAGACAGCGGCCGCACACACACGATTCCCGTTGACATGCAAGACGTGTGCGCCAGTCGTTCGAGGCCAACGTGTTTGGGCCCATGGCCATGTGCCAGGCGTTTGCGAGCCTCTTGATCCCGGCGCGCGGGGCTTGCTTGTCCTGCAGGTCTCGTCCGTGTCTGCCGAGGTGGCTTGCCTCTTCGCCGGTTGTCTACCCGTTCCCACCAAGGGAGCGCTCAACTCGTACTCGCGCGGTTCTTCGCATGGAGCCGAAGCCGTTCCATGTGCGCGCTTATGGTTGCCATGACGGGCACCGTGCGGTCCAACATCATGAACCACTTCGATCGCCGGCTGCCTGAGGATTCTCTGTACAAGCTGGTCGAGGACGTGTTTGTGCAGAGGCTGCGGTTCCCCCAGACGAGGGCGACCATGGACACGCGGGCGTACGCGACAAGGATTGTGCAGTAGCAGGCGCTGAAGGGCGAAGGGTGGCTGGGCGGCTGGGTCGGGGGCACGCCGGGTTGGTATCTTGGGCGGCTTCTCGCTCGTGGCTCGAATATCGAGTACTGTTCTTCCCGCTTGGTTGGCCGAACGGGCTGCTGCGCGGTTCTTCAAGGTGTGCATGTTTGGGAAAAGCAGCTTCAGGCTGCAAGGGTGGGCTAGGTGCCTGATCTCCGACAGCACCCATGCTTGCTTCCCAGCGTGAAGGAGGGATCGTGGCACCATTCCATCCACGGAGTCTCATGATCTAGATGTTCATTGCAGGCGCGGTGCAGTTGAGTTCGGCCGGCCGGCCGAGCACGCAATGCCGGTCCTGTGAGTAATGGTTTTCAAAGAGCTGGCTGCTATCCCTACCAGCCAATTGTGTTTGCACAATTCAGAAGACAAAGAGCACACGACATGGCCTGGTTCGTTGCTGCAATGTGTTTCCTGTGTCACCTTGCTCTGTGACTTTGATACTCTCAATCGCTCTGTATGCCGGCGAAGCTCGGCATTGAGTGCCCGTGTACTCACAGCATTCGGCACACTGGTTTCAAGGTTTGCTTCTTTCGTATCAAATATGGGATGAGTTTCAAAATGGTCCAAATTGTCCATCGCCAGGATCCGAAATGTAAACGAAATGCTGTGTCAGACGAGCATGTCCTCCGAAAAGTTACCGCTTGCCTGGTCGACACTTCTCTTGACGCCGAGCTATCCTAGCTTCCGTGTATGGGCTGACAGGTTTCCATCGTGGGCTTTGTTATTCTGACGGTGTTGATACGACGCGACCTTCCATCGCTCATTCCGGCCTTGAACATGCCGCCACTGCTAGCGATGTCCGCCACAAATCAAGCACACAGTATGTATCATCTGACGAGTAGACTTTGTCAGATATGCCGACAGAAGAGAAAAGCATGAAGAAAAACAAATCCCATGAATCTTAAATACTCTACTTTGGAGGATACTGTGCCTACTCGATCAGTTGAAGCTAATATAATTACTTGGAATTACGACTGAATTCTTCTTGCGCATGCTTGTGGGGTATAAAATCGCGACGATCAGCAGAAAGAGAAGCACATATTCGTCGAATATTTTCGCACCGTCTCTAGCCGCACCTAACCCTAAAGCCTCAGGCAGAGGGGGCACATGCGCCACCGGACTAAATCCGAGATAATAACATGACAGCTTCGTGACAATGCTAGATCTGGGTCCTCTGCTGGAAGCGCTGGTGTAAGGTTTGGCTTATCGGAACATTGTGCACAAACTCATCAACAAGAGAATATATTTGACTTTGATGGACTAGAACGGTCATCCGGGTTCGCGGCAGCATTCTCGGATACATCTCCTCGCGACCACCCGGTTCTCAAGCCCGTTCAGTAACTGTTACACCCGGCGAGCTGTCATCTGATGCCTCGATATGCGTGTTCTGGGGTGCCTTTTCCATTCTCGCTCGATTCGTGCTTGGCGCTCTCCTCGAGATGCGAGATCGCTTGAGACGCGTGAAAGGCCTCTGTCACTCCAGAATTTTGAGTTTGGAAAGAAATCTTGCAGCGGAGGAGGGGACTATGAGCCTGAAATCTGCGTCTGATGTCTCCCAAAAGCTCGAGGACAGAGCGTCTTTGAAATCACGCTGGCACATATATTCGACCCGCCGTTTGAATCCCACACCCCTGGCCCCTATCAGAACTTTGGCTGCGACTGTCTGGTGGAGTGACAGTCCGCCCAATCATCTTACACCATGCTTTAGTGCAAAGTGGCGCAAGCCCCGTCACGTTGTTGAACTGACTTTGACCTCGCGTAGACACTTGACGTGACAGCAATAAGTCCGACGCGTCATTGTCAATGTGCCCAAGGTTTGCCGAGCGCGGTCAAGACGCGCTTGGATGAGAATGGCTCATGGGCCGTTGACGCGTGTTTTTGTCCAGGCCCTCTTTCCCATTTTGCCATTTAATGATGTCAAGTATCGTTTTCGATTTGGTTGCCCATGCACGTCGCTCTTTAGCCATGCCTTTACGATACCCCCTCAGAGTTGCAGCTCTATTCGGACTTTGCTAAAATAGTTTACTGACTCATGGTGGAATGTCAGGCATTGCCATTTTTCTTACCATCGGTGGCTATGTATATTTGGGTAAATTATTGATTTTTTGGGGGTCCCTTTGGATCGGATTTTTACATTGTCTCTTGTCATGCCCCTTTGTAGAAAACATCGCAAGATCCGCATGTTTGAGTCATCAAATCGTCCTGGTCTGCCGAAAATAATGTGCGATGTTTTCGCAAACTAATTTTGGCTTGGAAAGTATAAATCTTGAACAGCCACGGTGCCCTTTCTATAAAAAGGTTGTAATGTCCCATCATGCACCCTTCCTCACATCCCATTAATCCCATGCGACCAAATGTCAATCATCTCGCCATTAGACGAAGAGTGGCTGACGCCTCTACGGTTCATGACCAGGAGCAGTGACCCGACCACCCTGGCTGTACACAAGGCCCTCTTAACATCCCCGACGGACGAAGAGGAACCATTGTTACGAGACGAATTCGTTGAGAGATTGAGCGACCTGACGCCCCCCGAGGTAGCTCGTTACTTTGAAAGAATCCCTGACAAGCTCATCTCCCAGGAGACACTGTTGTATGTAGGATTCTCACCTATCAGGGCCGCTTCCCTTTGGCAACAATGGCAACTTCGCCCTGATTCGGGGCTGGTCACACTACCATGGGAGCCTGAGTTTGGGATGGATCTTCTAGACTTTGTCCTGGCGCATGTGAGCCACGGCCCACTCTCAAGAACGGGTGACGAAGAAATTTCCAACTGGCCATTCCTGGTGCGGATCGCAGGCATCGTCGGTGATGTTCGGGCGGCCGTTGTTCAGGCCAGGTGCGAATTCCGCGCACTCATCAAGCCATGGCGACGGTTTGGAGTGACTCTCCCGTTAGAAGAGACGAGAGCGGCGGCCACGTATTTGTTCTCGGACCTGGATACCTCACGCCAGGAGGATCCCACTCCTCTCAATGTCACCAAAGTCATTCTTTACATACAATTCATGACACTCAAGAATGGCATGACGCGCTCGTACGCACGAGCAGAGCGCATCCAGAAGCTGGAGCCGCATGAGAGGATCCGCCCACAGACGACGACATAGGGCAGAGCAGCGCTTCTGGGCCGGTGACGGACCAGAGGGTCTTCGTTCCGTGACCCGGAAGTACAGGCAAGAAAGGCGCAGATTTATGTGAGGCATAGCAGCAAGCAGCTTGGCATTCGAGAAATGCGCAACATACGATCCTGGTCCGCATCGGAGAAGACTCAGGAGACAATCGAAGCGAGCTACTTTCTGTGCAGATTCTGGAACGACTGGTCTACTCAGTGCACTTAAGAATTCGCTACCGTATTAGAGAGCCCACGGAGGATGGCGGAGTAGATCTGGTGCCAGGTTTTAGGATGCAACCAACTTGCTCATGAGAGTCGTGCAGTCTCGGTATGACCTGTAAATGCGCTACGTGGTCGTTATTTGGTGATAGACCATGTCGAGCCTGCATTCTTCGGCCTTGCAAGGGGATATGTCAAGGTATCGACACGACTGCAAGGCCCTGACTGCCGATGACCAATGTTGATGCAGAGCAGTTTACACGATATAGAATTTGTATGCCTTGTGCGCCTACAGCAAAGATTCCATCACAACTCTTCCCTCTGCTCAGCCGACGGACCTAAAACTGGAATGTGTTCTTCATTCACCGTATTCTACAACATGGTCGACGTCACATTCAGTACTGCCGGCATTGCAATAGAACGCTGTCTCAGAGGGTAGACACGGGACAATTCAGTGAAAAGCAAGAAACAATGGTATTTTTTCCGTGCTGTGTGTCCACCTATGTTTACCCAAAGTATGGAAACCTCTGAAACACAATGCCCTGATGTTGTGGCCCGGCCGAAAATTCATGATGTTGAGCCAAGACCCGACAAACACGGGTTCCATAAAACATCGATGGTATCTTGCAAAAGCTTCCAATTTACTTACTACCAGGTAGTAGGTAGATAGGTGGGTATCCCAGGTCTAGATTGATGCTGTTGCAGAAAGTTCCGGGCGCACAGTGAGGACCACTTTAACGAGACAGTGCAAGTAAAAGAATGCAGAGCAAATCCGATCAAGACGGTGGGCAGGAGGCGAGGGGCAACAGTCAAGACAATTATGTTGGCGACGATGAAAGGGCGTCCAAGCAAGCGCCTTCAGCCTCGCGACTTCCTTGTCAGGGGTACTGCACCCCAGGAAGGAGCAATTCTCCGTCCCGCCATGTCGGTGCCACAGCTCCTACCGTGCACAGCAGGGCAATACGTCAGCTTCATCCGTACGTGACAATGCGCAGAATGCTCAAAATTTGGGACGACATCGTGTCTCGTAAACAGGCACCTGGTACCGCATCAAGCGGAGGTTGTCCAAGGGGAGCAAGGCCTGTCTGTCCTGGGCAGAAGTTGACGTGCGATTTCGTAATGAATCCGTAGCACGCTCAAACACCCGATTGCACGAATCCAGAGCCTCCTGTTCTACTGCGCCACGTCGAATCTGGCCCCAAAAGCGACCATCTTCCTAGACGCGTCCGTCGTCATCGATCCTCTTCACGCGCGCAACCTTACGAAGCCCTTACGAAGCCCCCTCGGTCTATCTGACATTCGTCATTTGGTAAAGGAGTCCTTCGAATCTTCATTCAGAGAAAAGATCAGCCATGAGTCGGAGAAACTCACATATTTACCCACGATAGCGAAGCCCATCCGCCATTGCTTTGTAGTTGGCGGCATGGGCAACCTTTGGATGTATCGTCAGGAAGATACTGACAGTCATCGCAGAGAACTCGTTGAGGTGCATTGAGAAATACCGGAGCTTTCCCAAATTTCTCCCCATACGGTTCTGAGCCCAGATGCTGTTCTCGATTCAATGAGCAGCCTCTATTTCACTGCATAATCAAGGTCGTGCGTTCTTTGAGGACAAAATCAGTGGTGGATTCCCACAGCGCATTTCAATTCAAGGCCCATTCATGGCGGAATGCTCGAACGTGACAAGATATCTAGTATCCTAAGAGGTACAGTTCTATCAGACCGTCTCACGCCGATATGGATGCCGTGTAACCCTCAGTCGAAAATCAAGCAGGGACAAAAAAGCTGGTATCGCCTGCTTCTACTCAATTTCAAGGGGCCGCACAGGATTGCCATCGGACGAGATGATGCGGTCTCGCTGTTTGCTGATTGGCGCTACTTTCCGGCGGAGTTTGCAGGGTTTCCGCCGGAATGCGACACCTGCTGTCATTCATACTCTCTCTGTGCGTCTCCGCATTTTCATTCCCAGTGGTTGTTGGAGGGGCGTGCCGATGACCCCATGCCCAATGCACATCATCAAAGTTCAAGCGACAAGCCGGTGCGATCCGTACAATACACAACTTTTTCTTTGGAGGTATTACCCTCAACCGATATTTCAGCCAAGAAGACTTGAATCTGAGCCTCGCAATGCCAGATCCGAAGCGGCAGTATCGTTCTCGCAAGACTCCTGCCTGTGACCGCTGCCGGCGATTTAAGCGCAAATGTTCGGGTGGAGGAGAAGATGGTCCTTGCATTCTCTGCAAGCTGCAAGGAGTTTCATGCCTACCATCCGATGTTGGCACAGGAAGTTCGCGGGACCAAAGATTGGCCAAAACGCAACAGCAGCAACAACAACGACAACCATCTAGACACAGGAGGAGGCTATCCAAGGGTGATCCGAAAGGGACCAGCGAGCCTTGCCAAGCGGCTTGGCAACCTCTCTGCACAGCGTCGGAGCCGTGTTCTCAGACTTCTGCCTACTCTTCTTCAAGCCGCAGTATCGGGAGCCTCGAGCAAGGAGTTCGCGACTCACTGGATGCGGGAGACCACAGACCAGATTCGTCAATTGTCGTGAGCCCCATGCTGACCGAAGACATCCAGACACTGGAACGTTACTTTTCTAGCGGCAGCGTAGCCAGCGACTGGGCAGAGGGCAGAAATAATGCCGAAAGTGCGCTCGTTTATACCAAAGTTCCCAGACGGAGGGAAGGGCTAGAAATTGCCAGACAACCCGGGAAGTTTCAGGGCCAGGTCATGTGGCATATCATGAAGCCCTTTGCCACTGAGCTGATACGCATGTAAGCCAGGGACTGACACCGCAATCCCCTTACGCCTATCTCCTTTTGGTTTTCATCATCAAATAACGCCATGTTGTTGCCTGTTTCCTTATCCATCCTAGATACTTCTGCAAGTTCCACCCAGCTTTTCCGATTCTCGATCGCAAAGCTTTCTTGGAAACGTACGAGCACGACCGCGACAGATTATCACCTGCCCTGCTCTGCGAGTTCTTTGCCGTAGCATTGACCGTGTGGAGCCATTCAGACGAGCTCAAAAGACATCAGAGGCCAGACTACAAATTTGTCTGGAATCTTGCTGTCGAAGCTTTGCATCAAGATTTCCTGGCGCCAGCTTTATCAACCATTTGCTCCGTATTACTGGATATGTCCGGGCGTCCAGTCGCTGGCGTACTGGGAAACAGCCTTAACAATGGCCGAGCCGTTGCCCTCGCCCGCAGCCTCGGACTCAATCGCAATCCAGGGTGCTGCAGACGGTCGAGTTCCGAGAAGGCTCTGCGATTTCGCTTGTGGTGGGCTACGCTGATCCATGACTACTGGTCTGTAGAGATTCTTGCACCCTTGAATAAAAAAAAGGTATGTGTTGACTCGGCGGTAACAGGTCAAGCTTTGCCTATGGAGTGCCTCCCAATATAAACAACAGGCAATATGACACACCGGTACCAACTCTGGAAGACTTGGTCGATGGGACCGAATCAGAAGAGTTTAGAAAAGCATCGCAGTGTTTCATTCACCTTTGCACACTCTCGATCATACTCGGCGAAATCCTGCCGTTAGTCTATGATTTTGAGCCCGACTTGAACTCTCTCTGGAAGCAAATTCGAGGCCTTGAGTGTAAACTGGATGAATGGGAGCAGCGAATGTCACTGCCGCTCCGCGGAACAAGCGACAGGCATTTGCATCCGATACCCGGCTTGAGCAATCTTTGTTTGTTCTATTTCTCTGTGCGCTTGTTGCTTTTCCGCATTTCGCTCCGAGTAAGTTCGACACCTCAGAATCGATTCTTTGTGGAGTCAAGGGCCTGTGCTGATATGAGCAGGCGGCAAGTTTATCTGATGACATGGACCGCCAAAATAACAGGCGGTACTACTTGGCCAAAGTTCGCAGATCAGCACAGGATATAGCAAGCTATGTCTGCTCCTTGACACGAGTAGAACTGAATGGATTCTGGATGGGTTGTGAGTCACTGTCCTGGCCCCAGTGATTGATTCTTGGCACCTCTCATCCGCGCGATTCGCAAAACATCGAGCGGAAAGTGGCATGCTAATGCCAAGACAGACGCAGGACAACTGCTCACATTCAGCTTGATAATCCTGCTCCGCTGCACAGTCGAGTGCTCGGACGATGCCATTGCCCAGTTTTGTGCTTCGAGCATTCACCAATTTTGGGCCAAGCTTCAGGATTCTGCCGAAAACGAGGGGTGGGACATTGCCGCCATGTGCATTTCCCGATGTGCCGAGCCCATGCACAAGATTTTCAATCGCTCTAGCTTGCTGCCGAGTGACGTCGTTTCTCTCAGCCAAGGCGAGCGCGGAGAGGATGGTACTTTACAGACAAGGTGCTTCAACTCCACAGAGAGCGGCGCAGATGCGACAGTGGAAGAGTTGGTGCCTTCCCTCTTTCCAGTCTCGAATCTTGATACATGTTTTGGGAGTCAGCCGGATGAAGTTGACATTGGCTTTATGAGCCTGCCTCTCATGGACCACGGGTTTGATTTTGCATCATTTGAATGTTGAGATACGTGATGATTAAGCGGGGCGAATGGAGCGTTGACCCAAGATGGAGTTCGTTCTGGAGGAGGAAGCAGACCACATGATGTCAAATGAAAGGAACGGCTTGCTGCACGATAGCCGTCCCGTCGAGCGACGCTTGAATTTGGCGCTTCATAAGTAGGACGTTCAACATCGCAGGCGCGTCTAAAGAATCGCAGAGGTCTGTTCATGGCATGGATTATATTAACCAGACACACCAAAACTATGTATAAGTCGGCACATGAACGCAGAGCGGAGCCACGTGCAAGTCCTTTGAGATTTCCGCCGGCCAAGCTTTTCCGCCGGAAAACAATGATCGGCCCGCGGTGCGATGACGGATGGTGGCAGCAACCATTCCGCTGGCGGAGATAAAACTGGATAGATTTGCCTGCCCTCTCCAACATAGGTTAATTTAGAGATATCTTGGGAATTAGTCCACAGAATCCATCGCCGACTCCTTCACCGGCCTTTCCTCAGCAGTCAGAATTACTTACAGCTACCACTACATTTCCGCTTTCGTGGACTCGATATGACGCTCTCAGAAACAGAAATTCTCGCGCCAAATGGCATACACCAAAACACCTGGCATACTGAAAGCGCTGACGTCGAGTGGCGGTACACGAAGACCCGAAAGCTCAAGAAAGCTCTGCACAAGGCCTCCTCGGACTTTCGATCTGATGTTGTCACCGTGCCCACCACAGGCATGATGCAAGTGAGTGATGAACGTCCTTTCCTCTCCTTTGATTCCTCCCTTTGTCGATTATGATATCATGATTTGCCAACGTCTTGCATGAAAGGCCATCATAGATGCCTCCGTTGGGGACGACATATATGATCCGGAAGGCGACGAGTCCGTCAACGCTCTGCAGGACAAGATTGCCAAATTGAGCGGCAAAGAGGCCGCACTGTGGACCATGTCCGGGACCATGGGCAATCAAATCTGCCTTCGCACGCACCTCACGCAGCCGCCTCACACTGTGCTGCTCGACCACCGCGCCCATGTACAGTGCTGGGAGTCGGGCGCGCTCCCGGTATTCTCTCAGGCGTCTGTCACACAGGTGCACCCCAGGAATGGTGTCCATCTCACGGCGGACGACGTCAGGCGCAACATGATTGCCGACGGAAACAGTGAGTCCGACGAGTCAGCGATACATGCTGCTGCTGTCGTGGTGTTAAGCCTTGGCGTAGTTCATTTCCCACCAACGCGTGTAGTGTCGCTTGAGAACACGCTCAGTGGCACCATCCTCCCGTTGAGAGATGCCAGGGAGATTTCGGATTTCGTCCGCAGCTTCCCTGTGCCCGCTGGTCAAAGTCCGGTAGCGATGCATCTCGACGGAGCACGCCTGTTCGATGCAGTAGCCGCCGAGAACGGCCGTCTGGAGGAATACTGCGCCTGCTTTGATTCGGTCAGCTTCTGCCTCGCCAAGGGGGTCGGTGCACCCATGGGAAGCGTCATTGTCGGCACCAAGGCCTTTATCGAGCGCGCAAAATGGTTCAGGAAGATGTTTGGTGGTGGCACGCGTCAGGTCAGTCAGACAGCCCTCGGGCTCGTCTCATACTTGTCTTGTTCTTCTATTATTCCCTTCTTCTTCGGCTGTCTTTTACGTCTTGTCTTATCTTTTCCCCCGTTAACTGAAAAGCCTTCCCGTACGTAGCCTGGCATGATGGCGGCGGCTGCATCTGCCGCCTTGGATCACACGCTGCCTCTGCTGCCGCAAGTCCACGAAACGACTCGTGCTGCAGCCAAGGCCCTGGAAGCCCTGGGCTACGCCTTCTCGCTGCCGGTGCAGACGAACATGGTCGTTGTGGACCTCGAAGCTGGCGACATCCCGCCAGCAGCGTTTGTCGGCTACTGCAAGGAAGAGGGCGTTTCGGTCTTCCCCAACGGCCGCTTGGTGTTTCACCACCAGACGTCTGACGATGGTGTTCGACGGCTCCTGAGAGCGCTCGAGCTACTCATGGCTGACAAGAAGGCTGGAAAGGAGCTCGCTAGCCACAAGGTCTACGGCGGATACACTTGAGAGCACTGTTTTGTGAAAAAAAAAACCCCGAATTCGAAGCATCGTGTGGAAAAGCCATCAGCGCTGGTTAGCATCGGGCGCAACAAGTGCAACCGAGTATGGCTTGGCACCTTGACACCTTTAAACTCATTCATATATCCCGTGTTAACCGTTCCTCTTTCCTTCGCATTTTGAGAGCAAGTCTCGCGGTCTCGACGTATTTGTGGCATGCTTGAGAGAGTTACAGCGTACATTGCATGCTCGTTTTTTGAATCGAGTTCCGTACCCGAATGCCATGTACAGGTGCCATTTGTAACGCGATTAGGCAAGCGTTGTCGTGGCAGCTTTGAGGGATTGTGCTCGTGTGACGCTACATTTCATCTAGGCTTGGCTTGCGGAAGCATGTATCAGGCAGCAGTCACGCAGGAGCCGCGAAAGTGTAAATCTTGGCGGCTTTTAAAGTCTGACAGAAGAGTCTAGCAAGATGTGAAGTCACACGCCCGATGGAAACCCATTCTCCCACTCTTTTCTGATCAGACGTCGTCGTTACAAGTCACGAAACACACTGCGAAATGGCGACGTGCAGTGATGCATGTGTGAAGATAATACGCAAACGATACTACGCAAAAGATAATATACAGGCATACGGGCCCAAAGGGCCATCCGGCGTCGTTGAGAGATGTCTGGTTCGGGCGCTACGATGGGACTTGGTGTACGGAGCAGCAACGACAATCTGTGCTTGACGAGTACGATACGCGTCTCAGTTGGACGCTCTGCTGTAGCTTACGCGCTTGATAGAATGGACAAATATATCATGAGAAACCTGAATGCAAGATCAAATATCTTGGTACACTAAGGGGCGCCTGCCTGTTGCGCCGAAAGCTCCGCGTCTCTCGGTCAGCACAACAAAAGATGCGTTTTCGGTGCGGCCTAGAATTGCATGGCTGCCTGTGTGACGCCATCAGGGTATGAAGGTACAACACATGCAGAGTGGAAATTCAAGACATGGCGTTGAAGAAAGGTGGCCATCGAGGTGCACCCCGCATGGCCGATGAGAGAGGGCAAGGCGGCGAACGAGAGGCTTATCAGACAGGCTCGGTGGTAGTGCCTGAACCAGCCAGTCCGAACGAGGAGGGCAGGGATTGGCTTTTTGGGGAGGAGGGGGGATTAGGAAAGGCGGCGCATGCGTGGGTGTCCAGCTGGTGAGACACGATGTGCCGGAAACGTATTTGCAGTATGCCTAAAGTATACAGTCGGTGCTGTGGGTGCATGTACAGACCTCATGTATGCCTACCAATGCTGGGGTCGGAGGGGCATGGCTCGGGTAATTCATGATGGTTGTTTTGTCACAACGGCACGAGTTGTTTTTCTTCTTCTGCATGCCCACCCGGCTGATCGGCATTTCGCGGGAGATGGAAAGAAGAGCAAGGTAAGCGGTAGTCACAGAAATGCCCCGACGGCCATGTGAAGTATGCACCTGTCGGCTCATCTGAGTCAGGTCCGCCTCCCAACTTGACCAACCATCGTGGCCCCGAGATGCACCTCGACGGCGATGGGCTGTTTTGGGAGGAAGGCGGGCCCGCAAGGATTGTGGTCAAAGAAACGGGATTGAACGGTTGCCTTAGGCCGAGGGAAGCAAGCAAACATGTTAATGGTTTGTATCGTCCTGTATGCGCACCAACGTGAAATGCAAACGGACACCGAACACCTGCGCGATTGTTGGTTGGTTTTTCAGCTGCGCGTGCCTAGCGGCATGCAGGCAGACGTCGGAGGATCGATCAATGCGCGATTTCTCTCGGCCGTCAGGATTTCATGTAGCTCTGGCTGCAGGGGGCGTGAGCAAGTGCGTGCCGTACCTACCCGGTGTAAAGCCAAGAAAAAGAGAAGATGAAGAAAAACAGAGCCATTGGGAAAAACCACAAAGGCCATATATCACAGAGGGGGGGGATTAAAGCCACGCGAATTACTCACACACCGTCTTTCTCTCCATCTTTGCCGAATGAAGGAGACGAGATGAGACAAGATTACGCCTTCGTGGCTGGCTGATGACGAAACCCGTCGTGGAACTCGTCATCACGAGGACAGAGAGGCCTGCGCCTGCATCGGTCGCATATTTTTCGGGGGGGTTGCATTCCATCACGGGCCATTGATCAATGATGTCGTTTTGTAGCACGTGTCTAGGTGCCTTGGAGGTTCGGCAGGCGCCATTGCACCTTGCTGGCCAAAGCCGCATGGCTCAAGGGGTATTTTCGTTTTTCTTTGAATAGAAAAAAAAAAAAATACCGTATTATAGGACCATCGTTGTTCTATACTTTCTTACCCAAGTGCTTTTAACACCGGGGCAAAATAAACATAACCTGTTCCCCCCAGCCTCCGACAAAGAACCTTGCAGACGCAAGGCAACCACCCGGCCGTATGCACGCGCCGCTGCCGCCGCTGCCCAAATAGGATGCCTGGTAACTAAATGTGCCTGCTCAATGCGCGGCGTAGGAAAAGACGGAGAATAGTAGAGAGTGAAAGAAGAAAATAATGGAAGAGAACAACAGGCAGCGGGGATCAATTAGAAGAAAGCCAAGATGGGCGCAAAGGGTCGAGTCCAGCCGATCCGATCCATTCGTCCATCCATATGTCACGCACAAGAAAAGGCTTTCCGTCTGGTCCCGCGCGCACTGTCGTCTGTTGTCTCTCTACGTGCTATCTCGTGCTATCAGCCGCCCATTGCGCGTGCTGCGCTGCACTGCGCTTCCCTTATCAGCCTCGCCTCGCCTCACCTCACCTCGACCTCCGTCCTCGTCCACCACGTCCCATTATTGATAGCACTAGCTCCGACTCGTTCCAGCCAGCCAGCCGGCCGGCCAACCAATCAATCGGCCAGCCGAGTGGCTCACACGCGAAAACCGAGGGCCACCAGCCCAAGCAGCAACCCAGCACCAGGCGGCAGGACAGTACCGAGTACCTGCCTGCGAGCACGCATCTCATACGCTAGGTACCTCCTAACCCAATGGGACCCGCCCCTGCCCATTGCGATCACGGACCACCGCCGCCGCCGCCGTCGCCGCCGCCGCTCGTCACCTTGTCACCCCGGGCTTGTCAACTGCCTTGTGGGGTGTGTGTGGACTGTACGTACATACATTGTGGATTGTGGGTTGCGGGTTGCGGATTGCGGATTGTGGATGCTGGGTGCATCTTGTGGATGCCGAGTCGCTCGCCCAAGCACCGAGCATGTCGGCGACCCTTCTTTTTTTCCTTTCGTCCCCAGACCTGACCTGACCTCTTCGACATCTCCTGGCCAGCCCTTCGTCGTCTCCCTCTCCCCGCTCGTTTCGGACAGACACTCGTTCTCATCCTGACGGGCCTCGCAACCCTTTCGAGGTGGCCTGCTCCGAGGCGTCCTGCCGGCCTCGGAGTCCACTCGCTTCACCCACCCTCGTCGGTCCCGCATACATACAAATCTACCTACGATATCAGTATAGAGAGAGGGGGAGAGAAAAGGAGAGAGCAGATACCTTGACGATGGAACAGGACTCGGCGTATCGATCAGATCCCTCGCCCCACTTCTGATCGAAACCATATCATTCGCCATCATCATCATCATCATCACCAGCATCATCACCGTTATCATCACTGCGAGCCATCCGGTCCTAGTCCTTCCTCATCAAAGCCGAGCTCTCGAAGCTCGTGCTATCCCCTCTCCAGCATGCATCAACAAGCGCGGCCGCCCACCCGACCCCCGGGATCGCCAGCGTCGTCTCCTCAGCTGACACAAGGTCGGTCTGGCTTTCAGAGAGATACCCCTCCGCTTGCTCGCCAGCGCGCTAGCTCCAATGTCTCCAGATTGCCATCGCCGACTACGGACTCCATGGGCCTCCCCGCCGATTCTGTCAAGAAATTGGATCAAATCGTCCAGGTATGAACCGCCCTCCTCTCCAGTCGCATGCTAATCACGGTGCTCACGGTCCTGTAGAACTTCTTCAACAAGACCGCCGTGCTTGTTGTCGGATCGCGGATGACGGTGCAGCCGGCCATGAATTCGGGGGGGCAACGAAAGACGAACAAATGGGTGAGTTGCTCCCCTTTTGGATAGATGTTGTTATTGCCCTTTATGCTGATCCGACCATCTGTGACCAGTTCCAAATAGAAACGGACGAATTGGATGATTTCAAAGACGAGCTGAGGATATGGAAGCTTTGCGGCACGTTGGACAACCGGCCACCGCCATTGATCATCGAGGTATACCTGAGCACATCGAGTCTCAAGGACAGTCAGAGCCTGGTCATCATTGACAATGACGGGAAGCGGTGGGATGTCATGGAGCAACTCAACTCGTCAGAATCGTCTAGCGGCAGCTATCACGCGGCACCCGCATCGAGAAATACCGAGGTCGTTTTGGAGAGGTGGCGCGTGGACATCGAAGCCGCAGTGGGCTATCCTGCAGAGGACTTTGGGCCGACCCTGCCGACCATCTACAAAAAGGCCATTGTATTCTTCCGATCCCTGTTCATTACTACGAGACTTTTGCCCAGCTGGAAGTTTGCCAGCCAAGCACCGGCCAAGAACTCCCACCCGGCACTTATACCTCGATGCCGTATCCTCACCTCGGAGCCTGGACGCTCGGAGACGGATTTGCTCAGGCAGCGAATCGACGGGCGAAGAGATCCCGTGTCCGAGCTCTTCATCGGAGACCTGGATATCCCCATTGGGCGTTTGAGGACAGCTGTGACATATCGCAATGATTGCACCTTCCGAATTGATGACTCTGAATCGTTGTTGAGCTCGCATTTCATGGGCGTCGACGAGAACTACTTCAAACCATCTGTCCCACAACGGGCGGAACGCTCTCGCAGTCGAATCGCCGAGGTTGGCTCTCTGCGGGAGCATCGTCGCGGGGCCACCGTGACTGAGCCACATCAGGCCTATGGTAGCCTGTCGACTTTTCATGGCGATGGCCTGCCGGGAACAAGCCCGTTGTCAGCTCTCAGGGCCATGAGGGCGCCTAGGTCGGATAGCGGCTCCCCGCCCGCCGCGCTGTCTCAGGCCGGCGGTTCCGAGTTCTCACCGAGTTCCTTGCCAATCTCCGGCCGTCCTTCAGCACCTCGAGCGGTCACGGGCCGGCCGGGAAGTGCCGACAGGAGGACCTCCATCTCCTTTCATCCATTCAAGGCGGGTTCTCTGTCCGGATCCCCCGTTACGCGGCAAATGGAGCCCGAATCTCCGGCATCTACCTCCTCCCACGGTAGACCGGTCGGTTTCCCAATCGGCTCGCAGCCTCGTAATAGGAGTTCATTGACGGCAGGTATGCCCGCGTCTCTTCGTGGTGGGCCACCCTCGACATCCTTAGAGTCGCCACCGGTTGGATCACCTCGTCCCGGCTCTACCGGCCGCTATAGCAGCAGTTTCACCCACCGGCGTGGTCGCATGTCCGTCAGCCGCACAGGTGATGATGAGCAAGGCAGCAGCGGCCGGCAGAGTCTAGCCTCTTCAGTTGCCCAGCCAGGATCTGGCCTGCTGGCCGAGGCGGGCGGCACGAGCTCAGGCTCGCTTCACGCAGAGGAGGACGATATATCTGACTTTCTCAAGGCTTTAGACAGTCGCAAAACTCTCAGAAGCCTCGAGCCCGGCGGCCGTGGGGAGTCAGCGACGAACAGGACTGTGGCCCAGCTCTCCAAATTTCATCTCATGAGGGACTCCAACAATGCCTTGACAGATTCCATGACGTCGTCGATGCAAATGCAAAGGTCGTCGAGTTCGTCCAGCAGACAGCTGTCCAGCGTGCCTGGGATGATGGCTCCGGCTCCCTTGTCCACGTCCTCGTCCCCTGGGAAGCCCGTTTCTCCGCATACACCGCACACTCCTGCTATTCCCTCGAGATTAAGCGAGAATTCCATCATAGACTACGGCTCTGCGGGAAGGATCACTTCGAGACGAGATCGTAGGCAAACCGCCACCGTCCCGGAGGTTAGCAGAGAAAACACAATCACTCAAGACGGCACGACCGCCATAGACATACCGCTCTCACCACGGCTTGTATCGTATCAGAGACGATCGAGCTCTGCGGCTCAACAGAGTCGGGCCGTGATAGACGATGAAGAGGCGGAACTCGCGTTCGCACATCGAAGCGTCAGCCTTGGAGCAGATCCACCCACCATGAGCAACCTACTTGATCGTCGATTGCAGGTAGAAAATGAAGATCTGGGACACGTAGATCTGACTGGCGGGAATCAGCCCACGACCAAGATCCAGCCCTCTGACTCCTCTGTGTCCGATGTCATGCAGACTGGTTCTACCGAGGACAATTTGCCGAGTGGTCTGATGCCATCGATTGCCCCGTCTGGCTCCGCGTTTGCCCGGCGAAGGTATCCTGGCGGCGTCGGCTCCAGATCTACACCACCTCAATCAGCGCGTGGTAGCTTCACTGGCTCTCTCAGTAGACTTGGCCGAGCTGACGATGAGTCGGTCGGCGAAGAGCCGCTGGTGTTCGACCTGTCAGAAATGGACGCTCAGGGTCGACGAAGCTTGGAAGAAGGGCGAAGTGGACGCAGCACCAGTGCTGAGGGGAGCGCATTCGAGCCAAGGGGGATCAGCCGGAGGGGCTGGTGAGAGGCGGCCCTTTAAGCTTGGGCGAAGTGGGCAGCGGCGCCCAAGACGACGAATTCTACACATTTCCTGATATGCGCGCAACTCGGCGTCGCGGCAGCATGACGCTGCAGATCGTCACTCAACACACGATGGCCGCCACGACGGCCAGTGCGACGGAGCTACAAAGTATATCTGCATCTACAATGAGCATTTCATATGGTTGGTCGTCTCCGATCATGTTTATTCACTTATATGTTATCCCCTTTCCGCTTTCAAGTGGTCGAGTTCGCAGGCGTCGGAGGTTAGCGTAGCATTGTCCTCTTTTCCTTTTTTTTTCGGTTTATTTTCTTTACCGCCTCACTCACAAGCTAGAAGCTCCCAGCGATGATGCAAGCGATTGGGGAGGACGAGGGAAAGACTGGTTTTTTTTTTGTGCTTACGGAGTTCTTTTGGAAAATGGTCTTCAACATTGAGTGTCAGCTGTGTGAGATCGTCGAATGGTTTCAATAAGATCGACTGGATAATCGGCTGCTCGCGTCCAGGATTTATAGATTGGTCAACTCAAGCGTGGTTTCCCTCTTCTTTGTGTCTAGGTGGCGCGTGCGGCAGCATAGGACACTTGGACTCAGATGTGAAATTGAGGATGGGAGAGTCTTGGCGGCGGCGCCTTTGAAGACAGAGTTTGACTGGCGGTGTCTGGGCCGTCTACTGTTTGTATAATTGGCACTCGCGTTTCCAGAATGACGCACAGCGCTCGATGAGAGCAAACTGCCTACCTATCATGGGTACATTCAAGAACGCTTTTCGCAAGACGTGAACACTGCCCAGACTTATATGGAAGCGGTCCCAAGTCAAAATTCTAATGTTCAAGGTGTGGCGACGATTGAGTTGAGCCGAGACCTCAGGCTCACGCTGAATAATGGCAGTGAGTCACACAGTATCATTCATTCTTTTGCTAATATATTGCAATTCTGGCAAGGGGAAGTAAAAAGACTCAATGACTTTGGTGAGTGGCGGCCCTCTATATGAGCCGTTGAAAGTCCCTTCTACATAGAGGAAGATGATATTGTCTACCTAGTATCCATCATGAGGGGATCTTTCTTTTACTCGTTTCGACCATTTTTTTTTCTCCCTCCCTCCCTTAGAGACCTGGGATTTCCAGCTGAACACCTTGGCTCCATCGAATGAACGACGGAATGAACGCTGCCTGACATTTAACCCCGAGTGCAGCGAGTGCAGCAGGCGACGGCGCGTCCCAGGACCGTGAAAGTCACGGTATGCTCTCGAGGCTACTCCAGGAAAGCTTGCGACGACATCGACAATCAGGGTGGGGCGTGGCGCGAGTGATCCACCCGCGGCATACGTCAGGCAGTTTCCGTCTCTGTTCTGTCGCTTCGGACTCAGAGTACCCGCCGAAAGGCTGTGTCGCGCAGCGCCCGAGCAGGTCACGCCCAAGGGGGAAGAGAGGCAGGCCGAGTTCAGGCTATTCGCCCATCCAGCCATTGATTCATTCATGGAACCATCGCAAGCCTGCCACCTCTTCCAAACACAAACTTTCCCTAGGTATCCCAGCCCACTCGCCGTCGAAGAGCTGCGCCTCACTGCGAGTGGTCCTCTCTCTCTATCCCTCCCTCTCTCCCTGTGCTCCTTCGCCATTGCCCGTCGTCACTCACTGCATGCTTTTCTCCCCTCGGGGCCGCGCAAACCCAGTCGCCACTGGTCGAACCATAATCCCGACGTCACCAAATAAATAGCCCTCCAGGTCTCAGCTTCCCACGAAAGGGCCGACACCACTACCCCGGCTCCTGCACTGCCAACGGCATCGCATCTCGTCTCGCGACGATTGACGCACTGCACTCGCCGTCGACCGCCTGACGTTGCTTGAACCGACAACTCCGCGCCGTCCGAGACCGACAGCAGTGCAGGGTTGTGCCATTCTCTTTCGCTCTTCCAGTAGCTGTTCAAAGAGGCACATCAGCCTCCCCGCCGCCCGTCATGTCCAAGGTTATGCGCAGCGTCAAAAATGTGACCAAGGGTTACTCCAGCTCTCAAGTCAAGGTCAGAGAAGGTGAGAGTGACGGAAAGCGCCCCTCATCTTGCAAGCTGTCGAGACTCGTTTCACTGACTCCGCGGACACGCAGCCACCAGCAACGACCCATGGGGTCCAACCGGCACTCAGATGAGCGAGATCGCCCAGATGACTTTCAATACGTGTGTTACTGCCTCGTCTTTCGCCATTCCAATCGCGTCGCTAATGCCCATCGCATCCCAGGTCGTCGGAATTCTACGAGATCATGGACATGCTCGACAAGCGCCTCAACGATAAAGGCAAGAATTGGAGACATGTCCTCAAGGCTTTGAAAGTCCTCGATTACTGTCTGCATGAGGGATCTGAGCTCGTTGTGACCTGGGCACGCCAGAGCTTATACGTGATCAAGACGTTGCGCGAGTTTCAGTATGTCGATGATGAAGGTCGAGATGTCGGCCAAAATGGTAGGCCTCGCATGTCCTCATTCGCCCAGAGACTGCCGCTGATTGCCGATTTGTAGTTCGGGTTGCTGCCAAGGAGTTGACGTCTCTGATACTGGACGAGGATCGGCTGCGAGCCGAGCGAGTCGATCGGAGGTCTTGGAAGGCTCGGGTCACTGGGCTGGAGGACTACAATGCTGGGCCGGGAGGGGAGTCACATGCAGCGCGGCGCCCTCGCGAGAGACGCGTCAACGAAGACGATGATCCAGAAATCCGCCTGGCCCTGGAGGCCAGCAAGTACCAAGAAGAGGAGGACCGGAGAAAAAGAGAGAGCCGGAGGAACGATGACGATGACGACGATCTCGCCAAGGCCATCAAGCTCAGCGAAGAGGAGGAAGCGAGGAGGCGTCGCGAACTGGAAGAGAGCAATGCCAATTTACTCTTTGGCGACGACCCCCAGCCCTCGAATCAGCCCCAGTACAACGGGTTCAACCAGGGGTACCAGCAAGGCAACCAGGTTGACTTTTTTGCGAACCCAATCGACCAAAACTCGTTGATGAATCAACCGACCGGCTATATGAACAACGCATACACGGGCTACCAGCAGCCTCAGCAGACCGGATTTCAGCCAAACTACAACCAACCTTTTCTGATGCAGCCTACCGGCATGGGAATGGGCGTGGACCCGTACGGGCAGCAACAGAACATGACGGGCTTCCAGCCACAGGCGACGGGCTACAACCCGTACGCCCAGCAGCAGCAGCCATCGGAACCGGCGCCGCAAGCGGGCAGCAACAACCCGTGGGCAACCAACAAAGCTCAGCAGCAGCCATTGATGGCCACTCCGACCGGCTCGAACAACCCCATCGCACAGCACCGCCCAGCCTCGGCAAAGCCTACGTTCTCATCTCTGGGATCGGTGCCGGAGCAAAAGACGCTGAATCCGTTCAAGCCACAGCCACAGATACAGGCCCAGCCGACCATCAGCAAGCCGCCTCAGAAGGAAATGAACGACTATCAGAGCAAACTCAACAATCTCCTCGCCACCGGCGATGGTATGGACACGTACGGCAACACCGGAGAGCTCCGCATACCCGCGCAGCACACGGCCCCGGGCACCTTTGCCAACAGCGCTGGTTCTGGTGTCCAAAGACTCGGTGCGGACATGACGGGCAACCCTTATATGCGTCAGCAATTCACGGGCATGCCCAACGTCACCTACGGGGGTCAGGCCACCAATGGGCAGGGCAGCAATAACCCTTTCGGTGGCCGGCCGCAGCAACAACCTGGGAACCAGGACCTCATTCAATTCTAGCCCTGTCTGCTTTGTGTTTCGTCATTGGTTTGTTGGACTTGGGTTTAGTGTCGCCTGAAAAGAAAAATACCCCTTTTAGCTGCACCTCACAATCCTCAACTTTTCCCCTCCCCTCTTTTTCGACCCTAGCTTGTGCCGCGAGAAAATGTTTCTTCAATGTCGTGTCATGGTTCTCATTGTACTTGTTGCCTGCAGGTTGAAAAGAAAGTGTCTCTTCGCGATTCAAGGCGCTGGGGAAAAGAAGCACCCATGATCGGAAGGAAATTGAAATCCATTTGTCACCACCTTCCCATTCTTCACTCTCTCTGGTGAATGTGGCAAAGTGAAACCATTCGTAGCGTGCGCAGTGGCGCCACCCTCATGGCCCAATCCTCGATGGCTGAACTGGGACTATCAAGTCGCTGGTGGCCAATGCCGGTGCTGGATCCCAGATGGCGGACGTGCAAGAACGAAGAGGCCGATGCTGTCAACTATGACCCACGTTTGCCGAAAGGGCGGCAAACCGAGAGCAGTGTAAATCACATCTCCTTTCGCAACTCGGAACGTAGTGAGGCCAGGCTCCGGCAGGACCACCTGAGGCATACTAGCGACCACAATACTTCCCTTCTCATGGTTGTGCCTCCGGCGGCGCTGCCGCGGGCTGGCCTCGCTGCGCTCGATGGAGTCATCACTCATTATTAAGACTTGTTGAGAAACGGTCAAGCTTCGAGTGCAGCGAGGCCAGCTCGCGGCAGCGCCGCCGGAGGCATAATCATGAGTGAAGACGTGTTCTAGGTTTTGTTCTGCTGCTGTGCCTCTGGCGGCGCTGGTGCGCTCAATGCAAGCACTATGAATTATCAAGTCTTGCTCGAAAATGGTCAAGCTTGGAGCACAGCGAGGCCAGCACGCGGCAGCGCCACTGCAGGCATGAGTATGGTTGTAAGTAGAGGATTATTATAGATTTTGCTTTGCGGCTGTGCCTCTCGTGGCCTGCCGCGGGCTGGTCTCTCTGCGCTCGAGTAAGGCACGGTCGATGGGTTAAATCTTTGCGCTCTGTCAATTTTGTGCCACGACTGTTGTCAGAGGGAGCGCCGGTGCCTGTTGTGCAGACTAGATTTGATTCAAGCTTGACCTCGTACGGAAGAAAGTTTTCCAAGTGATTATCCTCATGCCAAAACGCCATATCGCCATGCAAAGACCATTTTGGCCTCAAATGTGTAGGCGCCAGATGGCCAGATGTACGCCCTCCCCGCCACAATTGTTTGTTTCCCGTCGCCCCCTCCCCCTCCATTGACAGCGCAGCATGCTTCACGACCTCTTTCAAGGACGTGAGCTCTGCGAGATCGTTC
>JAPFUF010000681.1:0-36885 GCA_030780645.1 Aschersonia sp. MBC 508
CTCAGCCTTTACGCCATCCTCCGATTCCCTCTGCTTGCAAGACTGCTACGCTCAAGGTGCGTCGTCACGCATCGTCTCATTGCGGGCCTAGTGCAGGTAGTTGGCAATAAAGGCTTAATGCCACGACCATCTCAAGAGCAAAAGTGAATATAGCAGAATTTATATTGACTTCACAAAACGTGTCACTCCACACCGGGGGCCCAAATATCGTGACCGTGCCATTGGACAACCAATCAATCCCCTTGGACTCCCTCGTCTCGCATCATGTACAAAAGGCTCCTACAGCTGAAAATTTTGTTGGCCCTCTTCCGCGCGTCCTTGCCAATCTCCAGCGGCACTACTACAACCAGCAAGGGCAAGCCAAGGCCTTTTCTCTAAAAGCGCGTGCAAAAGAACCAAGCAAGTGAGAAGGGGAAAAAAAAAAAGAGGAAAAGGAGGCCATGCCGAATCATCATCATTTATGCTATAATCCGCTCAAACCAGAAACAAATGCTGCAGCGGCGGCCAAGGCAAGATGGACGTGATCCACCACCATCCAAGTCGCGAGCACAGACAGGACGCGAGCACAAAGGTGCTGGGCAGGCTAGGGGTGAGGCCAGGTAGGTGAGGTCAGGTAGGTAGGTGTCCCGACCTTGTTCCACATGAGCGGGAACGTACAAGGGAAGATGTGAGCAGTGCTCCGCTCGACTTGGGGAACCGAGCGAACGATAGTCACGTCGCTGCTGCCAATCTGCCGAGCTCGACGCTGTGGAAGAAGCCGCCACTTAGTCCAGAGGCCGAGCTGTTCCTCTATCCCTCCCCGTCCTCATGAGAGGGGCGCACCAAATCTATCCTGCTCAATTGCTGCGGCCATGGCCAAGGCTTGCGCTGGTGCGGCTCCGCTCGTCTTCCTCGAGCACGTCACTCAGCCTTGTTGGGTGATGATGGCGAGGCACAGTCTCCCATCCGGGCGCCCCATAGCCTTGCCCGGAGTAGTCCTGGGGATCTGTATACGTCCCCGTCCGCTTGCCGTCACCTGCTGAGGCGGAGTGGTGCTCGTAGCCTCCGCTCGCAGGATTCGTCGTGGGTGGACTGTCATAGTCGTCTGCCTCGTCATCGTCAGAAACCGACGGCTCAGAGGAAGGTGCAGCAACGTATATCATCTTCTGCCCTTGCGCGTCGAGGACCATGCCGCCGGCCGCGTCAACAATGTACTCACCTTCAGTGGATCTGCCCTCTGAGCCGCCAGCTCTGTCTGCGCGGACCTTCTGGCCAGCTTCCTGCGGATGGTAGTATGCACCGCTGGGCCCGGCTGTCGGCGGCGACGTGACCGCAGGCGGTACCTGTGGATGTGATCCGGCGTAGCCCTGCCCATATTCGACATTGTGCGAGATGGCTTCTCTGGCGGTGCCTGGTCGGCCGCCGAAACCGCCGCCCTGCATCATGGGCACGACCTGCACTCCCCCAACAATGGTAGGAAGGCCAGACTGCAGCGAAAGGGTTCTGTCTCGCTCTTCTTGTTCTCTCCGTCCGAGTTCTTCCCACGCTCGTCGCGCCTCCTCCTTGGAGATTGCAAGTTCTTTGCGCATCTCGGCCAGCTGTTTCTGGGCTTTGGACGAACCGCGTTCGAGATCGACGGCATCGCGGATCGCGTCAGCGCGATCCCGCCGCTCCCTTTCCAGTGCTTTTTCTAGAGTAGCTTTAATTTCTTGGGCTCGCTCCAGTTCCGTACGCGTTTCAAAGAACCATCGCTGAAACTTCCTTTCGGAGCTGGCCCTCAGTCGCTGCAGCTCCACCACGGCGTGGAAGAGATTGGCGCCGGCTGCCGAGAGATCCGTCACCTGTCGCGCGAGCTGTTGACTGAGAGGATCCCTGTTGATTTCGTCCTTGTTCTGCTCCAGCTTCCTAAGCCAGTAGCTTGTCAAACCTTCCCAGTGGGCGGACAACGTTTCCCAGCGCTCAAAAGCGTGTGGGAAGGAGCTTCTCGGTTTGGCCGATTCTGCGGTGACTCCGGCTGTAGCTTCTCTGGCGTGGCCCGTTGAAGGATTTGCAGTCTGCTGCTGCTGAGACCGCAGGCGCGCGGTGGAAACCACACGGGTCGGCGACTGGGGAAGCGGCGATTGTTGTTCTTGTTGCGTTGGTTTGGCTGCCGACACCGATACTGGATCCCGCGACGCGTGGGCAGGTTCTTGCGCAGTCTGCTCGTGGACCTGAGGATGCGGCGGCAATTGTTGCTGTGTTTCTGCGCCGCGGCCTGGCCCGGCAGCAACGCCAGCAGGTCGACGTTCATCATGCTTCCGTCGTGAATTCCCCCCCGATTGGGCGTCTTGCTCCGCTCTACTCCTTTCCAAAGCAATTTGCTCAGCCTCGGCCTTTTGCCTCGCCTCTCGGGCAATTCGTTCCCGCATAATATCTCTTGGACCGCGAATCCCTGATGGCGAGCTGGTGGGAGCGGGTCCTGCCGCAGGACGACGAGGGGCCGTCGAGCCGTTGTCCACGGATGCACTGGCAGGAGCTCCGCTGCTGGCGGCCATGAGGTCGGCCATGTCAGCGAATTCCTCTTCAAGATCCGGCGTGAAAGGATTTGGGTGGCGAAGTGCTTCTTCGAGAGCAAACAAAATGGCGGTGTGAGTATGCCTCGAGACTCGGACAGCTCGATGCGGCTCTGGTTTCTCCCGGCGAGACGACGAAGAGAGCTGAGAAGAACTCCTATGGCGAATTCTTGGGGCGTCCTGATATGATGAGGAGCTGGGTCCAGAGATGGAGGAGTCTGGCCGCGTCCTTGCAAACGGGATCGAGCTCGGAGCAGGGCTAGGCGAAAATCCAAGAGAAGCCGCGGCGATGTGCACTCGACGCGGCAGCTCGAGTTCTGACGTAGCAGCTGCCTCGAATGTGGAGGTTCGACGAAGGGATCGTTGCGGCGAGGAAGCGAAGGAAGCTTCAGTGTGCAATTGATAATGTTGGGGGGGTCGTGATTGTGTTTGTGAAGAAGTCGATTGCTGCTGGCGTTGCTTGAGGCGAGACGTGAAGGCGAGGTCGCGCGTTTCTGTAGGTTTGTGAAGCTGTGAACCCGGTGGTTGGGACACGAGGACTCGATCTGACGCGAGCGTTGGGTGAGAGGGAGACAAGTTGCCCGAGCTGACGCCGCCAATTGCGGTGGCGGCGTCGGAGAGAAGTTGAGGAAACGGGGAGGGGAAGGACCCCAATATCTGACAATGGGTTTGTTCTGAGGGACTGAATCAGATGCGCGCGTGGCGGCTTTGTCGACTGGATTGTAGGCGTTTGTGGGGTTTGCGAGACGAGAGCACGCACAGTGCAAAACACGCCGCTTGCTCTGCTCGCGCAAAGTAAAGCGATATGAAGAAAAGCCAAAAAAAAAATGTGCAAATAGAAATTCCAATAATTGCTCCAACAGGATCAAAGTGCTGTTTATGAGGCGTGGACCGAATTGCGTGAGAATCAAATCATGAGCCGTGGGCGACAGAAGGACTCGGGCTGGCAAGATCGAGGGCAGACGGGGGAGGTCAGATCCGGTGGCACGGAGATTGGCGATAGCAGAGACGGTGATGTCAAAAAGCTAGTGGCAGGGGTCCTCATAGCCTGCAAGACTTTTGGGGGGGGCTGGAAATGGCCCAACCGTCGTCCCAGTCCCCGGCCCCGTCCAGTCCAGTCCTGTCCTGTTCAACGGCCCCCCCTCCCCGGCCAGTAATAGTCCAGCTCTGCTTACAACCACAACCGGCGGCAGGTCAGGGTCAAGGGTCAAGGTCAAGGCGCAGCGGCCACCGAAGTTTGGATTCGATTCGATTCGAGACCAGAAAGTCGATATCTCTTGTCGGGTCCTTGGGAGGTCCTCGGTCGTTGCGATTCTCTGCCCTGTCCGCCCAGTGTGCGCAGCAACGGATCTCCTGCTTTTCCTCTTCTCTTCCTCCCTGTCTTGTCGCTTTCCCCTCTCTCACACAACCACTTCTCCCTCTGACACGTGCGCCGGTCGCTCGCCCACAAATGGAAAACTGAACAGCTCAACGACACAATGGTTGCATCAGCCGATTCACAATGCGCCGCAGATGACAGGGAGCGGCGCGCAGCCGTCCCTGCAGCAGTGCCTAGCACCCTTGAGGTCGTATCATCATCGTCTAACCCGTACTCAATTGACGAGGGAGGCGGGAATCGGTTCGTGATGCGAGATGATGTGCAGGAGAGTCAAGAGGCGGGGGGGAAAGAGGCGGGGGGGAAAGAGGCGCGCAGGGGAAGAGGAGAGGAAAGGAAAGAAAACCATGGCAACGTCAATTGTCCTCGGGTACTACTCTCCAGCCTTTATTCGCACAAGGATGCACGCATACTAGACCTCGTAGGGCAGCAGGCGCTCCAAACCCGCCTGTTTGATGAGTTGTTCAATTTTTTGCTCAATGCGACTACGTCAGACCGGGACAGGGATGTCTCTGCTCGGATCCTTGGCTTGCAGCTTGTGTGTACGAATTGGGCGCTAGCATTATAGCCAGAACTGGTAATCTACCAGGGTCTGTGGCTGGAGCGAGGGCGATGATCCCTGGCGGCCGCCGCCATCTGGGACGACTCGGGCCACAGCTGTTCGTTGATTTTTCCACTGGTTGCCCGCGGCGCACTCGGTGCAGCATACGGCCTGCACTTGTGCGCAGCTCTGATACGGGAGGAAGGACCACAGGCGCGAGATGGAAGTTGCCCCTGAACAGAGAAAATCAAAAAGGCTTGTGGCAGCTCTCGCCGCAGCTTGTTGGCTCCCGTTCGGCTCAGGCTGTTCGTTGCCGCTAGCCCGCACTTGCTGACAGACGCGCGCACGTTCGGCACAGACACTCATCTAGCTCGAAACAAGATGGCAGACGAATCTCCTGGGCAAGCGGCGTACGGATTAGAGCCAGCGCCAATTGTTCCTGAACGCCCGCAGCTAAAAGCATGATGTCTTGCTTGGCAGCCACGCTGGATCGAACAAACAAAAAGAACATCAAGTTGGTCCTACTTGACAGTCCTTGCAGACATTACCAATGCTTCTGGAATTCGCCAAAATTCATGATCATCATAATTAGAACTCACCGTGTCACAACCCAACGCCACTCATTGCCAATATTACAGTACGAGGAAACCGAGCATCACGACAAGAAGGGCAATTGTCTCAATTGACTCGGCAGAAGCCCCGCGTGTACAAAATGAAAACTGCTCGAGAGGTTCAGGGTAAGTCCAGTCCACCATAGCCATGGAATCACTCGATGAGGAAAGAATTCGAGCTTCTGCAAATTCGAATCAGAATCCCAATTTGATCAAACTGACTCTTCAGGGACAAGCCATGGAGGGCACACATATAGTCCCAAGGGCGGTGCAATGCTTGGTGCGATCCCAAGCCGAATCTCCACCAAAAAAGCGTCACGCAGTGTCCAGCACGATGACTTCTGCTTCTCCAGAACCGATGCTTTCTACGACCAATCTGTCGCCAGCTTGCAAATTCTCGATGAATGCACCATCGCCCTCAGAAAGTTCGGCATCTTTTCGCCCGTCCAAGCGGACTTTGGCCTTGCCGTCGTTGCACATGGGCACGTGAATGTAGACTTTTCTGGACTTTTGCTGCGTTGCATCGGCACCAATGTTCCATTCGAATTGCGCTTTGGGAGCAATGATACCCGCACCCATGACGAAGTCTGCGTGAATGGGAATCGTCTCGGGCACGACGGGCTCAGCGTCCATCTCCTGCTGGGCCGTGGCTTCTCGTCCACCCTTGAGGGGAGTCAAGATTTTGACAAAGGCTTTCCGCTTGCTTTCCTCGCTGAAACTTCGCGTGTGGTAGCGCGGACGTAGTCCCTTCTTCCACGGAACGGCCCATATCTGCAAAAAGTGTACCGTATCGGACTCGTGTTCATTGAACTCGGAGTGCGCGATTCCCGTGCCGCCCGTCGTGAATTGAACATCTCCCCTGCGAATGCGGCAGAATTGATCGGATTGGGCGCCTTCTTGATTCTTGGCCAGCATAGAATCACGGTGTGTCAGCTCACCAGACAAGACGTAGCTGAAAATCTCAAAGTCCCGATGAGAGTGAGTGGGGAATCCAGATTTGGCCTGGACGCGATCTTCGTTGAGCACGCGCAGCGAGCCAAACTGCGTGAATGCGGGATTGAACCAGGAGGCAAATGAGAAGCTATGGAACGTGAGTAGCCACGATTGATTGCCGCGGCCACGAGCGCTGGACCGATGAGGGGTGATGGTGGCTTGGCGAAGGACGGACTTTGACATTTCGACGGCAGCTCTTTGCATGGGCAATCCTTGATCTTGCCTTTCTCAATCTATCAATCAGGCCAAATATCGGACGGTCCACGTCCACGCTACACAGGGGTCGAGTATGAGTCCCTCGATGGAAGATGTCGGCAAGGGCAATCGAGTTATACCAGGAAACCTGAACCACACGAAGCGCTATCAAAAATATCTCTTGGAGGGGCAAAGACTGTGCGCGGAGGGAAGGATAGTGTCGACGGATACGATTCAAACAGCCGTTTGCTTTTAATATGTTGGAGATGAGATCATTCCATCGCTCATGGAACGAAAAAAGAAATCACATTTTCTAGGCCATCATCATCGTTCCGAACATTGATCAGTTGGGATTACTTGATGCTGACAGACCAACGGCGCAGCTTAGCAGAGCGTTAAAGATTGGAGCCCCACGTCAATATTCGACCAATCAAGGCGTAATTGATGCTTTCTTACCGAAATATCGTACAAGGTGGAGACACGCTAGCCCAACTGTAAGTGCTTGCATACGAGTCCCTTATGCGCAGAGCATCGGATCCTTCCCCTGACGTAAGCCGTCCTTTGCCCGGTGCCCGGTGCCCAGTGTCCGCGGAAGACTTCCCCGGCCTGGCACCCAAGATGACTCTCTACCAATGACTTGAGCAATTCTGGGACAAGCCTGCTGGTGAATGCTTCCGCTCAAAGCCAGACCGCGTGGCAACGCTCTTTGCGAGTTTTCGCACGGAAAGATCGAGACCTCGGCTGCCCAAATTTCCGCCCTCGTTTTCATTCGCATTCCCGATCGAAAAGAAAAATATCTGCGTCAGAGTGATCGGTCATCGGGCCGAAATGTTTTTCTGCCCTCAACCGGCTGTCCGTCGCGTGGGGACCAGCAACCACCGTCACAAATTGTATTTTCGCCATTAAAGATTCAAACGGGGTGTCAAGGTAATGTACGGAGTGATGAGCTTATGATCTCTCATCATTTCACGCAGCTGCGTCTGGCGAATGAAACCCGACCCCCCTCAAATCTGCACTCTTGATTCATTCAATAACTCCCCCTGTCGATACGTGCCGTGTGCTACGAAGCGGCGTGGTGTATGAGGCTGTCAGGCGCCAAGAAAAAAATACAATAAAAAAATAAAACCCTAAGCCCAACCACCTCCAAAGTAACAGCAGAACGGCAATAGTGGGGCCGAGTCGCGCCGCCACCGCCAGTTCGCACCCAGGCAAATGCAAGATGCAGGTGCAGTCTTGCCAGCCAGTTGCCAAGCTCGAGGCTCGGCAGCTCCTTCCCTAGCAGTTCTTGATCTGGGCCATCGAACTGCGAAACGCACATATTTCCACCTGGTGTCATGCCAATTTCTAGGAAAGCAAGGTCACAGCTCTGACAGAATCGAGCCCGACTCGAAAAAATCCAGCTAGGTGAGTCGCCTCTTTTATTCCCTCCTCAAAAGCAATAGGCAAACGGGATCGTCCGTCTACCGTCCGTTCCGCGTGGGGCCGGTGGCTGGATGATCAACGACATCAGGGCAACTTGGACCCTGGACAATCGTGATCAGCAGTCCCAACCTCGTTAAATCGAGGGGGCCGCAGGCGAAGACGAAAAATTCAAAGCAGGATGTCGTCTCGCTCCTTTCCTTCCGCGCAATGCGTTTTTCTCTTGTAGGGCAATTGCATTTCTCAATTGGGCAGTGTATCCAAGTGGATCTGCTGTGCATTGTGATGCGCCGATCATGAAGTTCCAGGACTCCAACTTCGGTCGTATGGAAGGGCCTCGTACGTCAATTTCTTCAAGTCTTCCAATGGAGGAACTGGGGTTTCTTGTGTTCAGAGTATGGAGAAGATTTCATTGGACTAACACAACAATTAGCCCTGCGCCCCTCCGAAGCTGCTCCCATTCATCCATCTAATGGCGAGCTGAAGCCAGCAACGTATTTTGCTGGCGCAGCACGGCGCGATCAGGGCAATCCTCATTCTCAGGACTCGCTGGGAGTATTGAAGTCGGGAAAGCACGCTAATGTACCGAGATATCCGTCAGCGATCCCGCCAAATCCGTCTTATTCAGAGTTGCATGCCGTTGAGCGACAAACTACACAGGCCGCCGCTTCAGAACCCGTGTCAAAAGAGTCACGAACCACGAGAAGCTTGGCCTCGACTGAGGCAGTCAATTTCTACAAGTCTCGACTGGCCTTGTTTGCAGCTGGCCATACGCTCTCTATGGACAAACACAAGGACGAGCTGGCCCTTGCTGCTGGCAAAGTCACCCCGGGAGTGGACGATGCTCCATACATTCAATATGCCCTCGAAGCTTTGACCAGGGACCGGGAGAGCTCGTGTGATGATCGCTTCATTGTACCATCACCTCCTCCAGGGCGACAAAGCGGTTCTCATCATGAGCGGCAAAACTCGAATTTTTTAGTGGGGGGAACTGTGCCAGCAACGGGCCGAGGGGAGCATGTGGCGGCACATGACGGTCCCCCAGCCGCAGATATTCCCCGGACACAGCATGGGGATCAAGAATTTGATGGAATGGCTCATCCTTATATCGCGCAAAATGACAGTCCTACGCTGCCGCGGAACAGCCCCAGAATAGGGACTACGGCGGCTGCAGCGATATCAGCAACCGGCCATTGGATACCCGTTGATAAGAACAGACTGCAAACCATCGATCCTAGAGGACGCATCTACCCCCCTCTGGACTTCAAGCCACGGATCTTACGACCTTTCCCCATGCTGATGCTCATAGCTTCGTGCGCTCTGATGATCGCCGGGCTCATCTTCTCCGCCGTGTATTCCCAAAAACATCCAGGGCTGACTCCGTACCCGGGAAGCATCTACTCGGGCGAGTATTTCGTGTTCCGAATTTTGCCGCAAATCCTAGCGGCATTCATTTTGATCTTTGCTCAAAACATCGTCACAGCGTCTTTGAGAATCCTCCCTTTTGCCACTTTGGCCAAAGAAGACCCGATGGAACGATACCTTGGATTATTCCAAAAGCTATATACGACGTCTTTCCTTCTGCCTCAGCTTTCAGGCCCATGGCAGATGAAAATCTTTGGAATGGCGACGTGGCTCATGAATCTAGTCATACCTTTGCACAGCGCTGCATTCATCTGCATTTACGTCAACGATGACGGTAGATGGGTATGGGCTACCAACAATGGTGTGGTATGGACCTCGGTTGCATTGTACATCATCTTGTTGGTATCAACTTGTATACTGCTGAGCTTCTGGTTTGGTCAATGGACCGGTCTGACATGGGATGTCCGATCGATTGCGGATCTAGTACCGCTGCTGAACCGGACCAATACTATCAGAAGCTATCGGCGCAAAGGTCCCCAAGATCTCAAAGGCGACCTGAAGTCTTTTCTGCGCGAGCGGTGGTACGATAGGCTCGGGTACTGGCAAATGGATGATCTGAAGACCGGGGGCATATGGCACACCATTGGTAGCTCAGCCGTGTCTCACGACGAAGCCGTTTCGTCGGAGAGCATCCTTGCGGCAGGAATTCCGAATCGAAGAAGCAATGAGCTTTCTGTGGGATCGCACCTGACTGATTCGACCGCGCTGCTTAGCTACAAAGGTGGAAGCTATATTCCGTGGTGTCTCAGAGACCTCCCACTGGTCTCATCTGTTCTTGTGACTGGTGGGCTGCTCACAGCATTGTTGATTGTGTCATTTTTGCCTCAGACAAAGCTCGAAGACGGTTTCGCGCCTCTTCTCGCCGCGCGGCCCAATCATCTGTCTTTCTCTGCCGCCAACTTCCTGTACAGCTTCATACCAGCCACTCTGGGCATGGTGCTATTCTTGCTGTTTCAGAGCCCAGACGCGGCTCTCAGAAGACTCCAGCCGTGGGGTGGCATGAACCATGCTGACGGTGCCCCCGCCAGCAGATCCATCCTCATCGACTACGCGGCTTGTCTACCGTTCCAAGCGTCTTGGAGGGCCACGAGGAACGGTCACTGGCGGGTGGCCGCCGTCTCGCTCCTGTCCGTCCTGTTCATTTTCATACCCATCCTCGGGGGAGGCCTATTCATGGCCCTCACGGTAGCCAATCAGGAGGTGCGGATGTTTCCGAGCATGCCAGTCTTTGGCGTGCTGCTCGCTCTGCTGGCCCTCTACGTCGGCTGCCTGGCCCTCCTCATCCCACGGCGACGCCAGTTCCGCCTGCCCCATGCCGTGGACACAATTGCTCATCTGATCGACCTTTGCGCAGCCAGGGAGCTGTGTGAGGACGCAGCCTTCCGAAGTGTACGGTCCAGAAGCGATCTCATGGACAGGCTGGGCGTAGGTCGACGGGAATCTCGCGAAGAGAGCGTCTGGTTCTTTGGGCTTCTGGCTGGCCGGGACGAGAACCGGCCAAGCGTACGGCGCATGAGACGCTATACCGAAAAAATGACATTATCATCAAAACTCCCAGATTCGGGAGTCTAATTCAGGCGCAAGTTGGAAGGATGGCTATGAGAAACTTGTGACGTTTTGGTGCTGAGTTTCGGGCGATCATCCACAGCAGCACATGGGCACCACGATCAAATGATACAACGACCATCTACGATTTGAAACGTGTGCATCGCATGGTACAGGAGTTTGTGTTTCTCTTTTCTTTTTCTGTTTTCTCTTTTCTTTTCTTCTTCTATTTAAAGTGGCTGAAGGGGGATGAGAAAGCGGAGGGGTTGGTGGTCAGCCATTCGCAATTGCACGTGTCTTTGACCATGGTTTCTCGCTTCACACATTCTACTTTTCTCGCTCGCATTTTTCTTCGCCATCTCTCTTTCTTTCTTTCTGCCGCATGGAGGAATGTCTGATTTTTTCCCGATCTTGTTCGCTGTTCTCTTGCCAATTGCAGAATCACATATTTTGACGTATCGTTAGCGTGAGCATCTCTCTCTCAGAAATTGTCCGACATGACGATGACTGGAATGCATGCTGCCTGCTGCTGCCAACGTGGCCTGGACGTCTAGTGCCGTTTCCAGTGGACGTGAGCTCAATGACTCGTTGCCTGAGCTGATGACGTGCAACGGCAGGGAGCAGATGCGGCCTTTTGTGAGACCATTTTCTCGCGCCCTCGCATGCTCCCATGTCGCGCGCGCAGGGTTGCCGCGGATTCAGAATGTCGCGGGCCACGATAGAGTACTTCACCACAAAACATCAAAACCCGCAGCGCTGAAAGAGAATAATTAAGGTACCTAATTATTTAATTAGAGATATTAATTTACATACTGGATCTGTGGGATTTGCCCACGACCACGGATCGTTTGACTATGTCAATGTCAGCCGATCCTCCAAACAAAGTCGCTTGTGTACAATAAAGTATGTATACTCGGTCTTGGCACTGCGCAGTCGTGCTATAGACAAGTGTCTCAACTCAGTCCCCACCACCAGCCATCGGCCTGGAATGTGCAAACGTGCTCCACCACCACCACTACACCGCCAAATTCCCCAACATTCACCCACCTCCCCTTACCCGATTGTCATGGTAACTCGCTCATGTTTGTTTTTAGATCCTTTGTCTCGATTCAGCGAGCGGCCTCCGGGGAGACAAGAGACAAGACAAAAGACGGGCGCCAGGATCTTGAAGAAGGCTGCCAGATCGTAAACTCAGCGCACTTGTGTTGGAACGCGGCTCGTTACTCTACTCAGTCGGTTCGTCGCTCTTTTGCCATACATGGAACCGACGTTGTAGTCAGTCGGCCAACAGCTGTCAAGATGCCCGTCAATGAGACTGCCGACCACCCAGCGAGCCTTCCGGCCACCTGCCACGAGGAGAAAGCTGATTATGGGGCCAGGACAGTCTGAATGAGTTCGGAGACCATCAACGAAGTTGCAAAAGTGCAGTTGGGGCCGGGGTCATGGCTGTGCCCATAGCCGTTGAAATTGCTGCGAACAATTGTCGTTAGTGGAATTGCCGAGGCTCGGCATTAAAAGTGATGACAGCGGATTATCGACTTCGTCGGCCGAGTAAACGGCCAAAAACATCGTGTCCGTGACGCTGCTTCAATTGGGAAGACGGTCGAAGACGGAGATCCTCTTCAATCAGTGGAGGGGACGGCGTCGTGTTGGAGCGATTCCTTCTTCGCTTGTGGTCGCTGCTGCTTTCAGACCGCCGGTGAAAACTAAAAAGCTTCCTCCCGTGATCGTCGTCATCTGTGTCGTCCTCAAACACGGACTGAGGCGCTTGTTCAACTTGGCTCGAAGTCAGCGCAGCCATGGACTTGAAGTGCCGCGGCGCTTTGTGGGGTGCAGAGGGCCGAACTTCAGGCGCAGGCAAGTGCGTCGCCGAGTGAGAGACCACGGAGTAGATGCTAGGTCGCGGGGGGCGGCGCTCTGGCAGGCCTTCGCTGTCAGTCATGTCGCCAGGCTGAAATGAAAACGCCACCGAAGGCCGACGACGGCTGCAGTTGGTGGGCGAAATTGGACTGAGGTCGAATTCTTTCTGTTTGGGACTGCCAGACGCTGCATATGTGACAGGCACAAAGGCAAATTGCGGGATACAAGGAGTCAGAAGATTGTCGACAGGCCGCACGGGTCTGTGCGGCTTGGAAGAGTCGGCGTGATATGCAGTGCCAGGCCTCGTCGTTACCGCTTGCCCCTTATCTGAGCGGACTGGGATTGGCGGCAGACTCCGGTTAGGAGGGGGAGCCGGCGGTTTTGGGAAGGCAGAGTATGTGGCTGCCATTTTCCTGCACGGGTCCTTGGGCCGAGAAGAGGGAGAAGCGCAGTCAGCAAGGGGCCATGCTGGCGATTCTCGAAAACTATCCTCGGCAGCTTGCCTTTTGCTTCTTGGTGATGGCATCAAGGCTGCGCGGTGTTTGCTAGGTGGAGGCGGAGATGACTCTTGACTTGCTTTGAGGTCATTCCGCTGGGACCAAAAGGTGTCCCATAACTCAGCAACGTGTGTATGATACTGATAATCGTCGTCCACTGATTCTTCCGAGTCCGTTCTGTCGTCAATCAAGCCTGGTGCTGAGCCCTCCGAGTCAACCGATTCTCTGCCCCGTGATGAAGCATTGGAGGAGCAGCGGGTTTCCTTGCAGGATGCAGCTGTGGCAGCGGAACAAGATCCCTTCCGGGGATACGAGTAGTTCGCTACGCCGCAGTATCTCGATACCAGGCTGAGATCTGCCACCTTGCCCCCGGACCGGTCCATGGCGCATAGGCTGTATGTAGTGACCAGAGAGCAGGGCAGACCAGCTCTCGTCCGCTCAGATTGGTGCTGGAAATTTCAGGTCCAGGTTTCTCGTGTGCATGAGCGATGACGGCGTTGAAGAAAGGTGCGAGTTCTTCAAGGGAGCGCTGTCAGCCGCACGAACAACGAGATATCAAGTACCAAATCAATCTCTCAAGCTGGCCCGAACAGGGATAAAGCTTCCCACAAGGCCAAGATATAGACGAATGCGACGGGAGAAATGTCCTTGCGTCCAAACATGCTGTGTGGTAAACATTGCCGGCCCTAAGCATTTGTGTATACATACATACGGCCGAGGCTGGTAGTCTGAGACAAGTTCGTGGGGCGAAGACACCCACCCTTCTGCTCCAGTCTTGATTGCCAAAAGACCCTAGGCCATGGGGTGCATTCCTCTGACGAGGGAGGAACTTTTTGAGACATGACCAGAGGGTGAGGGTGGTAAATGCCGTTCTTTTGTCGGAGCAGAAGGCTGAAGGCCGGGGAAGCGCGCACAACAAGCTTCCGAACCTGGATGTGAGCCGGTCGACTGGATTAGCTTCTCTGGACTGGCCAGGTCCTATTTGGTTTGCGTTTCGAGGTCTCATTTGTAGGTCGTTGCATTGCTAGTGTTGGGAACTGCTCCGAGCCACCTGCCGAGGGATGATGCGCAGCGCGGCCGCCACCTGGTATGCAACTCCCGGTCTAGCCGTCCGCCGGCGGTTATCGTGGCATATACTCGGGCTCTTGAACTTGGCCGGAGTGTAGCCCATCAATTGGCTCCTGCGCGTCCTTCCACGGGTCCCTTTGCTTTGTCGCCGGCTGCGCACTGGCCGCGTGGTGGTGACGCTTGCATGGTGAGCCATGGTGGCTGGCTGGCTGGCTAGCTGTCTTTCTTTGCCACACATTATGGAAAGGCATCATCGCCACCCATCGTGTCTGACAAAAAACAATGTCACGGTCATGATCGTCCATTCATGCCATACCGCACAATTACTTGATCCCGTCTTCTTTTTTTCCTTGGCGCCTTAAACATGTCTTGAATTTTGGCACCCGGCCATCGAGAGGGTCTACAAGATCAGGCGATGCCGCAGAAAACTGTCGTTCATTGAATGGAGCAAGGGGTTCGATGTGGCAGCAGCTTCGATGAGGTAAATGACCCGACGGGTATCACAGTAGCCCTCGCTGACTCCCGGTGATGCACCCCAGAACTGCAAGGAGGTCGCTTTTTGCAGCTCAGCGGGTCAGAGGATCGCGTTGTACGTGATGCGCGCGTTATTCTTGTACTGAGAGGCCGCCGAACCATATCAGCGCATAAGATCGTTGATGGTGGACACCAATTGCCCGAATACGCGGCGCCTGTGTTGCAGAACCTCCCGTGCTGCTGTATTTGTGAGAGAAGCCGGCTTGCGTGAACGTTGAAGCTTTAATGCTGCTCGGCCGAAGTATCACTTTGGTGTAAGCAAGCAATCGGAAGTGGATGCGGAAAGCTTTCTCGCGACTCGACCGATGGTGAAGGAGGGGCACCGAGACATGTGTAACAGTAACTGCTGCGGCGGGCTTGGCTTGTGTCTTTACTCACTAGCCGGGCAGAAGACCACGGTACGTGACGGTCGAAGCAGAGGCTGCTGGCATGTACGGGGTACGGATGCACTTCGTATTGCACTCGAGACACGTTATCTGCCGTCGTCCATCGTCGCGCTGATTTGTGGATTGAACCAGGCCCCGAGAATCGTCATGATGAAAATGTTTGGCGCCTGTGATGGTTGCATTTGCTTCCCAATCCCCATCAATCATGAGGTCCATCATGAGGTCCTTTGCTTCAATTCAGAGGCCGATGACTTCTGGAGGCCTGCGCGACGTGAGTTGCGTGAATGACCAAGTTGCAACGCATGACCCCAAGTCAGACGGCACCACACTGGACATTCGTCGTTTGGTCAGTTGAAACGGCTCGGCCGGGCCGCTCCTCAAAGTTCAATGGTATAAACAAAGGGAGCGCCAGAGGCCGGGCCCGCGTCTCACCAAAAAGTTGGTTCTTGCACATGTACGCGCATATGTACGATGATGGCGAGGACTGACCCAGGATCTCCATGGGCTGGTGTCCAGGGGGAAATCGTATTGTACAATGCACGTATTTTCGTGCTGTCCAACAGTCTACGAGACATGTCTTCGATAGGCAGACGAGGATCTTGGAGAGCGGCCAGCCACAGTCGATGTCCGTCGGCGTCTTTCAAAGGCTGTTCCGGCACGCACTATGCTGTCCTTGCAACTGTTTGTCGGCAGAGGCAGAAAAAAAGTGCAGGGAGACAACCTCGTGAACTATACTGCAATGTAGAGCAAGACATCGAATGTACCAGAGATAAGCGCGAGGGTAGTTCTTGCCTTGTCATGCCCCGCCCCACACGAGAAAACAACAGACAGCGCCGAGGCAGAAGCTCTTGGCTGCGAGAACATGCTCCATTTCGCCATTTCGAAAGGCTCCATCCGCTCGATCTAGGCCCTTCCTCAACGCATTTGCGGATCGAGAGCAGAAGAGGGGAAAGCATTGGGCGCTTCTGAGACTCTCAAAGTCAAAGATAAGGCCTCATTGATGGATAGGTTGCTGCCACCGATCTGGCCAGCGCATTTCTCGGGGAGAGTTTCGCGCGACGCAACGGGTTTGCCATCTTCCATTCACGAAGTCAAGATCTCGTACGCTGCACAAGTCCCACGCGAAGCGTACGGGGGACACTTCATCGGCCTGGAAAGCAACTACAGGAAATGGGAGTCCCTCAGCAGAGGCTGCACCTATAAAGGAAGTACCTAAATCAGGCCTGTAACTACTTGAGGTCGGCAGTAGCTCCAGTCAGCCTTACTCACAGATGTTCTGGAGTAAGCGAGCGCTCACCAGCTCCGCCCTGGCAGAGAGTGTCTGTCCCAGGTGGTGCAGCTCAGAAACTCGCTTCAGGTTTGCGCTATGAGACTATTTGACGGTGAAAACTAGACTTGCGAATGACGACGCAAATGTCCAAGTTTCTGCCAGTCATTTCATGAATGACGCCGTCTCGGAGAGGACATTGAGAAGGAGTCCAAAAGTCTGACACCGAAGCTAATCTTCAGCTTGAAAGTTTCTAATCCGTCTGGGGTGAAGGACTGTGCGCACTCCAAATGTTGCTGCGGACGGCGCTGCAAGAACGAGAAGGTCAAATCGACTGGGAATTTGGGCGTTGGGAGAGACCTCAAGAATGGCCATGTGAACGGCCATACGAAGCATATGAAACCCATCAGCCCTTACTTTGGCGATGCTCGTCGGGTGAAGTGATTGCAGGCGGGGAAGTGCAAAGACTCCAACAATGCTTGAGCGACGGCGCTCCTGTGGCGTCCAAAGATGTCGGGCCACTGCTCATGGACGGTGGTGGGCCCTCGAAGCTGATGACCCTGTCATCGAGACGATCAAGCTTTGAACGAAGCTCAGTGACCCGAGATCTGGTATCTGCGGGCCCAGGCGGCGCATCGATACCTCTTGTGATGGTGACAATCAAAGACGATCTCGGGCACGCGCTCGTTCCTACAGCGGCCTCTTCGCCGTAACGCAGCAAGAAATAATTCTGAGTATCCTGAAACCGCTCAGCATCATGGCATGAGAGAGACCCAAATTTGACCTAGAGGGTTTGTCGATGCTGCAACAACCTCTTCGAATGAAGCCGCTTCAGTGACATCTGGTTTCGGTTTCGGCGAGTCGTTCTCCCGCGCACTCCGAACGTCAAAGCGGTAGACAATGGACCAAGTATGGATTACATGTCTCCCTGTCTCACCATAATGAGGCAAAGACTATGCGCATCTGCAAATCACAGGCCACGTCCAGTTCATACGAGGACCAGCATCATGAGCTCGAGACCGATTGTTCTCACGACGCCTCAAAAGCGATTAAGCGCAGATGATCCCCTTGCACTTCTTTCCCTCCGAATTATTATCGTGTATACTCAATCAATCTTCACGATTCATGGGCAGCCGTTTCCTCACTACCGGGCGATGAGTTACGACCTCACATGCCATCAGACCCTGATGGTGAAGAATCATGCAAAGTGAACGATACCTGAATTCTCGACTGAAGTCAGGTCAGGAGTACGAGTGAGTGGCTAAGCGCTTTTCGCTGCTGCCTACGTCCCGCAGTCTATCATGTTCTCTTCCTGGTCAATCCTGTTTACTTCCAACAGTGCCAAGTCAGTTCTCATTGTCCCGTTTGATGGCAGCAGTGCGGGCACGCCGTGCGATCACCTTGGTTCTTCCTGGTCAAGTGCCCCCAGCAATGCATGAAGAGGAGAGTTTTGATGGAGACGATAGCTCTGACGCCACAACGCTCCGCAGGTTCCATAATTAGCACTCCGGCCTTGAAATTGCCAATACCTTGTCGGGCCATAAGTCGGGAATCAAGCTTTCGGGGAGCTCAATGCCGCACAGGTACTGCAGAATCTGTGGTACATAGCCCGTCAAGCAGCGAAAATTCTCAGGGTAACGCCCACAGTGGAAGGACTTGACTCAGCTGCCCGGACATGGGCTGTGATGACGGCCCTTGTTTCAACAACGCATGAGAGCAAGGATCGGACGAGGCCACCGCAGCTGCTTGCCAAAGCAGATCAGCGTGTCAGAGAGGTTCTGCTCCCGACGGCTGTGCCACGTGAGGGATTACTATGTCGAACAACCATTGTCGCCGGCCGTGATGGCTCGCTCATCGCCGCGACCGGACGCGGTGTCATTATTCGATCAGAGTCACAAGAGCGCCAATCGGCGGGCCGGGGAGTCACATTTAACCTCGGAAATCTTGTCATGCGAAGCCTTTGACTCGGCTTGGGCGAGTCGCAGGTTCCGTATGAGTCGAGTTTGCACATTAAAGCGAAGAGGCCTAGCTCCGTTTCATCCGCATTTGGTGGCGATGCGGCCGATCCCCTCCTAGGAAAAGAAAAAAAGTCGGGCCCTATAGACGTGCAGGCAGATCTATCTGAAACACGGCTTCCTGACGAATCCTCACGCGAGCACTATGGGCCAGGAGATTCATTAGACGATCCATGCCTGACAGGGTAAAGTGTGTGGAAGCACCGATGGAAGCACACAAGGAAGCATGACACAGTTGGCGACTAAATGACAACGTCACTGTTGAAAATAAATGAAAGCATGTACAGACTCTTGCGAAATCTTGACAAACCGGGAGTGCATATAAACCGTGAGGCTTCCCTCGTTCAACACGCTTCATCCTCTCATTCATCCACACTTGCAACACATTCTTTTTTTCACTCCATTCGCTATTTCATCTCAAACAGTCAAGCAAGTTTCATCGACATCAACTCCCACATTCACTATGAAGACCTCCGTTGCTTCCATGATCGCTCTCGCGGGTGCTCTCGCTAGTACGACGCCGATCGTCAACAAGCCCGCCGCCGCCAAGGCCCCTGAGTCCAGAGCTTCTGCTGGGCCCTTGAAGCCCTTCTACGTCGAGGGCGCCTTTTGTGGCATCCGGAACAAAAGCCTTGACCGCCGTATCGACGCTCTTTTGGAACAGGACGAGTTCTGTCGCGGTACCGAATTTTTCTGCAAGCAACCAGAAATCGTTGGCGAAGGCGGCGAGTTCGCCAACGAGGCTCAATGCCTACAGAGCCGCGAGAAGAAGCAGTTCTTTGAGCCCAAGGACAAAGCATGCAGCGGCGCAAGACCACTGATTGCTGGTACGCTTTCCAGCGACGAGCCTTGCGAGGGGACCGTTGAGTTCTGCAAGCACGACGATATCAAGAGGAAGTTCGGCGACGACCCGAACTTGTGCGTTGCCTCTCGAGCTCTGAACAAGTCTCTCAAAAACAGCATCAAGAGCGAGAACAAGGAGGTGACCAATGGTAAAGATACAAAGGAGCAAGGTGGCGCCAGCATGCCATTCCTCCAGCCTAGCCCAAAGGATTGCGGCCCCAGTCTTAGCAAATTCACCAGCATTGAGGAAGAGAAGTGCCTCGGTACTGCCAAATTCTGCGAGCAGTTCCCCGGAGGTGACAATGTTGTGGAAAACCCCGGATTCGCGGAGTTCGAATCCAAGGATGAATGCCTCAAGGCTCACAAGCCCGATACCAAGGCCCCCGCCTCGAAGCCCAAGTCCGAAAAGACGAAGCAGCCCAAGAAGGAGACCAAGGACACCGGCAAGAACACTACCCCCGGCGCAAAGCCCGAGGAGAAGCCCAAGTCCGAGAAGACGAAGCAGCCCAAGAAGGAGACCAAGGACACCGGCAAGAACACTACCCCTGGCGCAAAGCCCGAGGAGAAGCCCAAGTCCACGGCCCCGGCCACCCCCGCCAAGAAGCCCGAGGCTCCCAAGCCCGAGGCTCCCAAGCCCCAGCCCCAGGACTCGGACAGACTCGTCTTCTCCGACAGAAAGTAAATTATCAAAAGCAGCCCATCAATAGTGGCAGGGAAAATTATGTCCTCAAAAGAAGGTTCTCAGAGCATTCAAGACTTTTAGCGTAGATTCAGTCAAAAAGCATAGACAATAGAAATTAGAGAGAGAGAGTGTGCACAAAAATTTTGGTCTACTCGAGGAGTGATGAAATGGAACTCCGATATGCCAACGGCCAAGTTGAAGAGGCCAAGTCACCATGGCCAGCGACTCACCGAGTAGCCCAGATATAATCGATGCCTGGCCATGGCGAGCCTCCACTTCGTCTTTGGCAGTCTGGTAGAATAGTTTCCAGCGCGTGCGCTTTTGGCAGTGTGCCAGGTGACAATTGTGATCTCGAGGGGATAAAGACGTATACTAAGGGACCAGTATAAAAGAGAATATCAAAATAGAATAAACGTATATGTTTAGAATGTGTATGAACTAAAGAAGGACAAAGAGGGACAGGGAAAAGTCTGGGGTGCTCCTCGCTCGACCGTAGCAACCTAAGCTCATTCCTATAGTCCCAAGTTTCGTCTATTCATATCACTTATAGTCCACTTTCCATCAGATTGGAAATCAAGATGAGGAGTATCAAATGGCGTCACCATAGGTTTCCAGGAGTGGCGGGCTAGATGGTATTAAACTTCGCCAGCATAGTTCATCGGGACTTGATGATCGACGGAAACTTTGTTGACGCTGATGGATTGATGGCTGCGTGCGAGGCCTCCCATTTTGTCTTAGCGAAGGTAGCCATGTGAACAAAATTCTTTCTCTGACCTACCATGTTGTCTTACGGTCCTGCTGCGACTTGCTGTCATGAGTTCTAACTGCAGTAGAGGGGAGCTTTCTCTCACACGGGTAATCAAGGGCAAGACTGAATGCTTTCGGCTATTCCATATTCGCGGTATCGGCGGAGCCAATCCCACAAACGACACATCGAGATGGTTGAATCAGACGCGGCAAAGTACTGAATTAATTCCCCTGCTATTGTAGGACCGAGACTCGCCCACGGCTCGTAACTTTCTTCGTGTATTACTTCCAGCAAATAAGTATGCGTGCATGCTGCCTCCCACTGCAATATAATGGACCGTTTTACCCTGAAACAATGCGCTTTTAGCCACAATGGTTGTCTTCTCTGCGTGAGCAAGAGAAGCCCCGGTTTCGCGCTGCCAGAAGCAATAGAGTCTGCTTGTGTGACACAATCAAGCATGGAAAGTGAAGTACGGGTTCAGTGGCGGGCGCCGTTCTCGTCGCGCCTGGCGACAAAAACAGCACGGTGTAGATTACGAGTAGGTCACAGGGGAGCATGTCAACAGTAAAGAAAGGCTCAGCTTAGCGCAGGACGTATTCACCGGTCGTGGAAGTTTCTAATTCTTGTCAAGAGTCACAAGAGGATCGGAAAGGGAGGATCACTGATATTTGGCTCTCCCTTAGCTCTTGGTAGGCCAAGGAGACGTTCTCAACGAAACGCGGCACGTGGGTTTGAAAGATGCAGGCGCATGTGCCAGACGAACGTCACAGGTGCCATGGAGTTTGAACTTGAGATTTTCAATGCTCACTCTTCCGCAGCCTTGGTGGCGTAGGATGGTGGAAACACAATCAATGGTGAACATTGCTAAGTACTTACCATGGGGCGGCATCCGCGCCGCACCGGCTATGCCTTCTGTAACGTCCGTGTAGCACTCCTCTGAAGCTTATAAGAGAAGTGTCTTCTTGAGTTGAATCCCAGAGGGCTCAAAAGAAAGATAAGGAGGAGTGTTTTGTGAGCCACAGCGGGCTCGATCCAATGTCTGTGAAACCAATAAAAGGGCCCCAAGTGGGTGGTCGTAGTTTTGTAAGAATTCCTGTGGAGATTTGTTTCTCTTTCAACCCAAAAGGCAATCAGCGAGGACGAGCGCAGTAGCTGCGCAGTAATGAGCGTAACTCAGGCGCCTTCTTCTGCCCAATCAACATCAATGCGAAAAGGGACCATTTGTTGACCGGGCGGGTACGGTAAGCATCACATTTATTTTTCCGGCTAATTGCTCCATTCACTTCTGCATCAATTCAAAATCCGCTTTCATACAGATGCCGTGCTCAAATTCCACCTCATTGTCCGGAGACTCGGGCTGGCAGGCAGAGATTTGCAGTGTTGTGTGCAGGTGCCCGCGTAGGGGCCAACACGGTCCCGGACGCAACGAGACGGTAGCAGTGCACTGAAGTCACGGAGAAATCGATGCCCACCAAAAGACAATAAGTTCTGCTGACTCGTAGCGTGTGGTACGGCCCGTGGTCGCTCATTCCCCACGACGTGAGGCCTAGAAAAAACCAACTTTCACTAACAAATGCTTCGCAAATACCACGGTCATGGTCATGAATCTGCTGGATGGGGAAAGACCAGGCAGGTTCTCGATCTGAGGATGAGGAGGCGCCAGCAGAAACCACCAGCGATCAGTGATGGCACAGATAAATTTGCGCATACTGCTGTGGAAGAATTTTGTCCTAAAACATCATTCAGGCTCGGTGTATCGCCATCTTTGTTGTGGTAGGACCATGTCCAAGACAAGCGGTCAAGACGGCATTCTTCCGATCCGGCTGTAGCAGTCTGCTCGAATTGCCGACAGCATCGGCAACGAGCAGCATGAAAAGCATCCACAAAAGCCTCAATCAGCCAAAGGGATGCAGAGACGGGGACATCCATGTGTTTGTCCAAGTTGGGAACTCATTTTCTAATCCAGAAACATTATGCATACGCATCAGCCAGGAAAAGACGAAGGGAAGACCCCTGCGAACAGCCGCCTCCTCGGTGCCTCGAGGAGTCTTGTAATGAAATCAACAATGTCACGTTTGGTTCAGAAGTTGATTCGCAAACGACCGAACCTGTTAGTCCCCGCTCATCAAGAAAAAGATATAGAAATCCCTGTTAGACATTGAGCGCGAAGGCTCTGAACGCCGATGCGAGTCTCTTGCCGCGTTTTCGTTCAAAAATGCCGTGCTTTGACATCTGGAACGATCAGAGCTGCGACCGCAACTTGTTCCGGCAGACCGCTCGCTTCTCCGCTCAATTGCACCCTCTTGCTGCCGAATGCGGGCGATGGTATGAGCTTTTTACCTCATCGATATGCCTGTGCGATCTACTTTGCCAGATGCGGCCCCAGAGAAATGTCTCAAGGCATCAGAAAGCAATGCAAGCTGACGGAGTCGGGGTTGGAAATCCCGCTCCAAAAGCCATCGCTCCGCTACGTTCATCGGGCTGTCGGTCGATGCTCATCAACGGGTTCATTGGGACGGCATGCCCCCTTTTCCTGCCGAAGGCACTGTCGCCCAAGTGCGCGCTGCGCCTTGGTCTGAACTTCGTAGTACACTAACATCTGCTGAACTCCAGCTGGAAGAGAGATGAATGCGACGATAGGGCCGTCAATGTTACCACGACCAAATACCAGAGGCAGGACGGCCAGGGTCTGCAGCTTGCCCGATGGAGAAATTCGCCGACTCAGCTCCTTGAATGGAGAGACATGATGGAGGGTGTGTTTGGTTGCTACGCCATTCAGGAACAAGGCAAACGAGACCGCACGCCGTCCTTCACGCGCTCTTTAGCAGCCAGCTTTTCAACAGAAGCTTATCTTGCTGCGCATCTCCGTACGTAATGTTTCCCAAATTGATCGGGCACAGTACCTTTTTTCTTGGTTTTTTTCTTCTTTTCGTCGAAATGGATTTCTAGTTGATTAAACCACGGGGAAGAAAAAAGCGGCACTTTAATAGGGTTGTGTCGTCCGCTGGACCTGTGCCGCGTGGGTTCTCGGACATGGACAATCGACGGCAGCTGATGTAAGGGGGGCGGGAGGATACAAGGCCTGGATAAGGTAGCCGAATGCTACGCGCGACTAGCGATCGTTGCCTCTTCATGTCCGAGGACACAAGCGGCCCGACAGTCTGTTTGTCGAGGGCGGACGCGAGGCACGGGTCTTGTCATGTTGTCATGTTGGGAATTTGTTCATATTTGATGAGCTTATGCTAAGATGACGTCGCTGCATAAGCTTCACTTTTCCGCCGGCACGACGCGTAGGCTTGTTGGCTCACGGGCACCCGAGAATAAATTGAATCAGGCGTGCCTCCTGAGAAGCGAGATATCCAACCGTGGGTGGCCCTGGTCGGTATGGATGGATGGATGGATGGATGTTTTCCAACAAAGGGTGGGTGGCTCCTGCCAACGCTACCCCACACCGGAGTCTCTTGGCAGAAGAAAGGATGAAAAACCGAAAAAGGACAGAAAAAAAAGAAAAGAAAACTAAGGAACGAAAAAGAAAAAGACGAACGAAAACGAGGACGTGTGATTCATTGATATTTGATATTGTATAGGTAAGAAGGTAGATATATGCGCCTAGCAGCCGATACTCATTCGACTCGATAATGACACGATCAAGAAAGTCCAACCTCTGGCAGAATTCTCGCAAGACACGTCAACAGCCTGTGCCTTCTGAACGTGTCCCTTTCTTGGCGTTGCTTTTCCTTGTTTTCTTTTCTCTCCGTCTCTAGCCAACACGTGCTCACATCGCCAATGTCTAATTTGCCTGGTCATCTCCCGCTCCATAAAGCGCCTTTGCCTGCTAGTGGCGTGCCCCCCTGTCGCAGAGTCTCCTGAATCCCCGTCCCACGTCAGCTTAACGGCCCAAATGGAGCGAGAATGGGCTGCGCCTTTCGCCCGGACTGGACTAGCGCTTCGACTGACTCCTCGGTACTGCAGCCAAGCCCAGGTGCACGCGCATTTCGACGAATCGCTGACACAGATGTTTTTTTCCGCACGAACAGGGGGTTGGCGAAATATGTTTCAACGGATCATGGCTTCAGCCGCATCTTTCGACACCGAGTGAGTGTTTTTCTGCGCTCGGGCTCTATCGAATGGCGGTGATCCGGCGGCTGCCGGACTTGCATGCAGCATCTGGTCCCAACCAGGATGTGTGTGTGTGTGTGCGCCCTTGCCCTCCCTCCTCCCCTTCTCCACGAGGCCGATCGACTGAGAAGCCAATGTGAATGCGCAAAATGTGTCGCTGACGGGGAGACAGAGAGAGACGACGAGGCTCAAACCTCTCGTTCTGGGCCGCCAGGCAATGACACGGCCGCAGTTCCTTCTATCATTCTCGTCATGGGAGCCGCAATGAACGTCACCTCTGCCCATCTCGCCGCTCATGCACCGAGGCTCGACCTTGGGCCACCTCTGCGAGACCCCTGCAGGCTGGCTTGGCTGATGGACGGACGAAATGACATGCTCCGCATCTATTCCTTGCCGGTCATTCGCCCGCTCGCACTATTCAGTCGCCTGCATTGGCGTTGGCCCACGCTGTCCCGTCTCGCCCAATCACCTTGTGTCCGCAACGACAAAGCAAGAGCGGAACTAAGCCTGTTCCTGAATCTGATATTGGCGGCTTCGATCCTCCGCCTTTCTTTTGACCAGGCACCGTTGACCACCATTGGCCGCCCCGGTCAAAGCCCGTTGGGACTGTCATCTGTTTGGGAATAGGTCGATGGGCGCAGCCCTGATTTTTCCTTCGACGGGTCCATCAAGCTCATCAGCTAGGATAAGATTGCGACGCCCTAAATTTCTTCGGTATGAGTCGCAGAGCCTCATCAGCCCGCCATAGGGGAGGGCCTAGAATGGAAGTCACCGAATCCACTTGTTCCGTCGTCTCCGAAGCTATACAAGATGGAGCTGATGCCTCTGATGCGCGGCGGTTATCTCGTCCTCCGTTCTCATCTCTGCCTCTGTCAACTTCAGAGAACGGCTTGGGTGCCTGGCTCATCTTGCAAACCTTTCGTTTGCGTCCTTTCCTTCATCTCAGCATCGCTACACTCATTCCTCACGGCTTCGGCCATATTTCTGTCCTTTCCTTTAGCTCAAATTATCACCTATATCAAAAGTCATGTCTCTTTCGGTCGGAGCAACTCCTGCCTTTGGCAGCCTGAATGCCTATTGGGTACGTATGATTCCTTTGTGCCTTCGAGCCCGGTCGAAGTGAATGCTCACACTGTACAAGGGACAAAAACAAGGTTACCGTCTGCGTGATATCTGTGACGCCGGGGTCCAGTACGCTACGGTCTCCTTCATCACCACATCACCTGAACACGGAGACGGATATCCCGTGACCAACTTCGGGGCCAACTGTGCTGCCGAGACCTTTTCGCTCCCCAATGGCGAGAAGTCAAAGTTGCTATCCGAGTGCCACTTGATCAAGGAGGACATCCCCTACTGCCAGAGCAAGGGCGTCAAAGTCCTGCTCGCTATTGGTGGTGAGAGCGGCGACTACAGAGTGTCCACTCGCGCCAAAGGCGTAGAGTTTGGCGACTTTCTCTACAATGCTTTTGGTCCCTACAAGGACACCTGGAAGGGTCCCCGACCATTCGATAACGGTGATCAGCATGTCTCCGTTGATGGATTCGACTTGGACCTTGAGAACAAGGAAGTCAGTAAGTACATCACCGCTCGTCTCTCAACGACGGAGAGAGGAGTACTGACAAAGTCTTTCTCTAGCCATGTCGCCCTACATTGCCATGGTTCAGTACTGGCGCAAGCAGAGCCAAAAGCTCTTCATCAGTGCCGCTCCTCAGTGCGTCTTGGGCTCAGAGAAGCTCAAGCTCTTGATCAAACAGGCTAGACTCGACGCCTTGTTCGTTCAGTTTTACAACAATCCCGTTTGTGATTACATCCCCGGCAACGAACCCGGGGACAAGTTCTCGTATGACGAATGGGCAAAGGAGATCGCGTCGGGCGAGAGCAAGGATGCGAAGATTTTTGTTGGTCTCCCTGCCGTTCCTACTAGAGAGGCTGCTGGGTCAGGATACGTCGAGCCCGAAAATCTCAAGAAGCTCGTTTGTGAGACCAAGGATAAGCCCAACTTTGGCGGCATATCCCTCTGGGATGGCACGTTGGCCAAAAGCTCAGGCTACTTCTCGGCCGTCCTTGACGCTCTCAAGTATGGCTGCGGTGCGCCCGTGTCTACTTCGTCCGCTTCAACCTCCTCTACCACGATCAGCTCCTCAGCGTCCGCGTCGACGTCGTCCGCCGCCATCGGCTCTTCAACGTCCGCATCGGCCTCATCCGTCACCATCAGCTCTTCAACATCCGCGCCGGCCAAGGCTCTCCCCACGTCCGAGGTCACTTCAGAGTCGCCCTCGCCGGTGTCTACCATCATTCTCTCGACCGGCGGCTCTTCGTCTTTGCAGCGTGCCTCAATCACCAGCGGTTTCCACTGGTCCAACTCGACGAAGACGACCACGGGCCCGACCGTCTCAAGCGCTGTTCCAGCCGTCTCGAGTGTTAACCCGGCGGTCTCAAGCGCTAATCCAGCAGTCTCGAGTGTTGACCCGGCGGTCTCAAGCGCTAACTCAGCTGTCTCGAGTGTTGACCCGGCGGTCTCGACCGCTGACCCAGCCGCCTCGACCTCTGGGCCCGTCTCATTGACCACGAGCACCGTGTTCACCACGAAGGTCCACACAGTCACTGCCTGCCCGCCCTACGTTGCGGACTGCCCCACGGGCAAGGTCGTTACGGAGACGATTCCTCTATACACGACTGTCTGCCCCGTGACCCAGTCCGCGCAATCTCCTAAGCCAACGGTGAACACCGAGGGACCTCTCCTCACCACCAGCACTGTATACACCACCAAGACGTACACCATCACTGCCTGCCCCAGCAGCGTGACAGACTGTCCCAAGGGCAAGGTCACCACCGAGGTGGTCCCGGCGTATACAACTGTCTGCCCCGTGACAGAGGCTGCGCAATCTCCCAAGCCGACGGCTACTTCCCCAGGCCTCCTTCTGACCACCAGCACCGTGTACACCACCAAGACTTTCACCATCACCGCCTGTCCCAGCAGCGTGACCAACTGCCCAACGGGCAAGGTCACCACGGAGGTGATCCCCGCGTACACGACAGTCTGCCCCGTTCAGGAGGTCGCGACGGAGAGTGGGAAACCATCGCAACCCACTGGCGTCGTGCCCGGCTCTAAAGACCAGACCACCACCAGCATCATGACGGCGACGACCACCATCTACAACACGGTCAAGATCCAGAAGGTCCACACCATCAAGACCCAGACCGTCTCGACGGTCGTTGCCCCTTACCCTTCCAATGAAGCTTGTGTCGGCCCTGAATGCCCCGGCGTGGCTATTCCCTCAACTGGCTGGAACAGCTCCTCTGTGGGCGCTTCCATTCCTCCCGCTACTGCCGGAGCTTCCACTCTGCTACTTAGCTTGACTGGTCTGGTCGCCCTTGTCGCTGCACAGGTCTGGGCCATTTAATGAATATCCGGGGCGCGATTTTTAAAACTTAGTTTCACGAATAATAGATGTGTATAATTCAATTCTCTTTGACTCCCTGCCGCTGTGCTGCACTTTGTCTCGTGATTTGTCTTTTCGTCACACCTTGTCATTCTCATGATGAAGAGCCTGCTGGATTTCAAGCTGAAGGGGTGAGATGGCCCGGCCCGCGAAGTCTGCGCGATGATGGATGCAATATACTCATCTGCATATACCTGGTTCTCAGTCGTCGAGGGTTGACTACGTCGACGGCCCGATGAGCGCCGTCATTTGGCAGGATCGCAATTAGTTGTGGACTTTGCAAAGGCAACCGCGGTAAGCTCTCACCGACGCAAGCTATGGATAGGCACTAGTTTCGGCAGCTCCATCTCCGCGAACTGTGGCTTGACTGATCGCGACAGTCTGATTGTCGTCCGATCCACTCAAAGGCCAGACGGCGGCAAATTGAGACGGATGACGTCGTGCCGTTCTTTGTTGCGCTTTCGGGCCGTGAACGGCATGAATCGGGCAGACTTATCTCACCCTTTCTTTGGGCCAGAAAGTGATTGAGCCCGGCCGCCTTGCAATCAGTGGAAGCAATTTTTCTTCTTATTCTTTCTAATTCTTTAATTTTATCAATCTTATCTTGGTCGCGGAATCCCCCGGCTGTCCGGGTCCCTCTATATTGCACGTGAAAGTAAGACGGGGAAAAGGGGAAAAAAAAAAAAGGAAAAACGAAGACAAGACAAGCATTGAGCCGGATCCTGCGAAAGCGGCAGGCGCATTACGCGGTGCCTGCATATGTAGGTCGCCGAGGGCAGTCGAAGCGAATCAAAAGAAGACGAGGGACGTCATGCCATGCCGCTGTCCACCCGGACCTGCTTCCCCACCCGACCTACACCAACTTGGGCGACGTCAAGGGAATCTACCCGGGTTACCTCATAACCCACGAGGAAGCTGTCCCTGATCCTTGCCTCTTTTCGTCTGGGCAACCTTGCGACTGCAACGGAGGGCAAACAAACAACCACCTCGTGATTGTTTTCTCCCACCTCCATTTGCATCCTGACGACTCTGTTCTCTCGTCACGCGACACGGCCGCAGCCGATCAAGGCGCTCTCTGCTTTGCTGCCCTCACGCAAAGCCGCCCCTCCTTCCTGTTTACGTCGCCTATCTGCTCTCGGTTGCGGCACCTTGCCTCTCCCCCCCCTTCAAACCCCTAACCTTGGGCGCCACGATGTCTGAGGCAGGAGACAGGTAAACAATCCCGAATGTGCAATCTGTCTTTTCGCAATCCAGGTTCCAAGGCTTGGTGTTGTTTGAATCCTGGCTGTCGACCCATCTTCCTTTGGGGGCGCAGCATTGTTTCCCCTCCTCTCTCTCTCTCCCTCCCTCCAGGGCCCCCCTTCCTTTCCCCTTGGTCGCATTACTCGTTCAACTAGCCACATCTTCATCCAGAGCGGTAGATCTTGCCTTATCATGCGCTAACATGTCTCTTCTCATTCGACTCAGTGGTCACAAGCGGTCCAAATCCTCGGCTGCTCTCTCTCTTCTCCGACGCAGGGAAACCCGCGAGGAAGAGTCGGGCTCCGAGGACGGTCGCTCAGCAATTGGCGCCGCCTCCCCGAAACACGCCCCGAAGGCACCCTCATCGCATCAACATGCCACCAGAGGACACAACTCGAAGCTTTCCACCACTTCCGCGGTCCCAGACAGAACTTCGTCTGCGCAGTCACCGGCTGGTGCCGGCAAAGTTGCCCCAGCGCCGGGCCAGGCCGTCACTTTGGAGCAGTCCGTTCGGAAATTTAGGGTTGTCGAGGCCCTGCGAAGCGGCGATACCGCCAGCATCTCCAAGGTCATACGCGAAACAGCCGATAATGCGCCGCGGCGAAGCACGTCATCGATCTCAGCAGTCACTGTTGGCCCCTTGGAAGATACCACGATCCTGCACTTGGCCATCCAGTGCGCCGAGTACCCAGTTGTTGAATATGTCATGTCAGAGGGTGCCGCAAGCGTCGATGTCAATGCCAGAGACAAGGACGGCAACACTCCGCTACATGTTGCCGCGATCCAGGGTCGCACTCCCGTCGTGAAACTGCTACTGGACCAACCCGACATCAATGACGCCATCGCCAATCACCAAGGCAAACTGCCTCTTGATCTGGCGCGAAACCCCGAAATATTCCAACTGCTGCAACTCGCGCGCTCGCTGTTCACCGAGGCCAAGGTGAAGCAAGTCCAGGAGCTTATTGCCCAAGGCGACTATGAAACTCTCGCGCAGGTGTTGGAGGAGCCTCGCCTGAAAACCGTGGTTGATATCAACAGTCCCGAATTCGCCTCCGAACCGACAACGGTCCAGAGCGGAGGCTCCCTCCTGCACGAGGCCGCGCGTAAGAAGAATACTCAGCTTATCCAGATTCTTCTGCTGCACGGAGGCGACCCGTTCCGACGAGATCGCAAAGGCAAGCTGCCTCAATCTATCACGCATGACGACAACGTCAAAGCCATCCTGAAAAAGTCACCGGCCGCGGTGGCTGCGCAGAGGGGAATCCAGGAGAAAGCCGTCCTCGGGCATGCGGCCTCTCAGGGCAATGGCGCTGCGGGAGCGACAGATCTGATGGGCGGGCGTGAGGCCCGGGAGATGAAGGGCTACTTGAAGAAGTGGACCAACTACCGCAAAGGATACCAACTGAGATGGTTTGTGCTCGAGGACGGCGTCCTCAGCTACTACAAGCACCAGGACGACGCCGGCTCCGCCTGCCGCGGCGCCATCAATATGAAGATTGCCAAGCTGCACATGAGTGCTGATGAGAAGACCAAGTTCGAGATTATCGGAAAGTCATCAGTCAAGTATACCTTGAAGGCAAACCACGAGGTCGAAGCTAAGCGCTGGTTTTGGGCTCTCAATAACTCTATCCAGTGGACCAAGGATCAGACGAAAGAGGACGAACGCCAGGCCGCCAAGAATGCAGAACTTCTCAAGCTCGCCAAAGCGGAACAAAGCTCGCTCTCCCTTCACGAGACGCACAGCGAAAGTGCGAGTCTGTCTGACGTGCAACGCGCTACATCCCAGAATGCCAGCCGAACCACCTCAAACAATCGAATGTCTCCGTCCAAGACGGATTTTGCCGGAGCGAGCACGGTTGGGAGTGCCGATGACGACTTTGCCGACCAGGCAACAGACGGTGGCGCCTCGCGCGCGCATGGCCACGGCGGCTCGTCGTTTATCCCGGGCGAGGCCGACGACGACGACGACGAATACGGCGACGACAAGAGCATGCCCGAAGAACCCCGGGCCACAAAGGACGCACTCAACATCACGGCCCAATCTGCCAAGCTGCAGCTGGAAACCATGTCGAGCGTTCACAGCGCTCTCATGGGAGAAGTATCGCAAAATCCAGCAACGCCGCTCTCGGACAGCAAAGTCACGCAGGCTCTCTCCACATACGATGCAGCCATCCGTAGCCTGACAGGATTGGTCGGCGATCTACTACGCATTTCCAGAGACCGAGACGCGTATTGGCAGTACAGGTTGGACCGCGAGGTCGACCTCCGCAGGATGTGGGAGGACAGCATGCAAAAGGTTGCTCGCGAGCACGAAGAGCTCGAGGCTCGTATGGGCGAGGCCGAAGAAAAGCGTCGTTTGACCAAAAAGGCCCTCCGGGAAGTCATTGAGGCTGGCAGTGCCTCACTTGCCGGCACACCGACGACTGAGGCACCGCAGCGAGACCTAATAGCAGCGCCCCCGTCGCCGTCCACGACCAGGACCTTTTCACGCAAACCGACGGCTTTGGATCAGCTGGGCGAGCTCTCTGACAGCGATTCGGGTGACGAGGAAGAGTTTTTCGACGCGGTCGATGCCGGAGAGGTGGAGGTGACGGAAATCGCACACAACGAAGAGAGCCAGGTACACAAAGACATTGTCATATCAGGGCTCGACATTAGTCCCTCGTTCAAGGGTTATGAGAACGGCATCCGACATCGACTCAAGATGGATGCCGACGATCGTCCCAAGATTTCGCTATGGGTTAGTCTTGTTTCTCTTTCCCCCTTGTTTCGTTTTCCTCCACAGCACCCCGCGAAGCAACTGACATGTATTCGCGCAGGGTATTTTGAAATCCATGATCGGCAAGGACATGACGAAGATGACGTTGCCGGTCTCGTTCAATGAACCCACGTCTCTCCTCTATCGTTGTGGAGAGGACATGGAGTACGCGGACCTACTGGACCTCGCGGCAGAACGCGCCGATTCCATCGAGCGGCTCGTCTACGTTGCCGCTTTCGCTGCCAGTGAATACGCTTCCACTATTGGGCGTGTAGCGAAGCCCTTTAACCCGCTGCTCGGAGAGACGTTTGAGTACGTCCGCCCGGACAAGAACTATCGCTTCTTTATCGAGCAAGTTAGCCACCACCCGCCCGTGGGCGCAGCGTGGGCCGAATCCCCCAACTGGGAATACTGGGGCGAGTCTGCTGTCAAGTCCAAGTTTTACGGAAAATCATTCGACATCAATCCACTCGGCACGTGGTTTCTCAAGCTACGGCCGGTAGGGGGCGGCAAAGAAGATCTCTACACGTGGAAGAAGGTGACGTCGTCGGTAGTCGGCATCATCACTGGCAACCCAACGGTGGATAATTATGGGCTCATGGAGATTAAGAACTGGACCACAGGAGAGGTGGCCCTGGTCGACTTTAAGGCGCGAGGCTGGAAGGCCTCGTCCGCCTACCAGATTGCTGGCAAAGTTTCGGACGCGGACGGCAATGTTCGGTTCAGTCTGGGCGGACGATGGAACTCAAAAATGTACGCGCGACTGACACCAGGCTACGAGGCGACGGTGGACGAAACGAAAGACGCCGGACCCGTACACAAGGGCGGCGCCATGACAGATCCGAACCGCGCATACCTGGTCTGGGAGGCCAACCCGCGGCCGGCAGGCATCCCGTTCAACCTCACGCCTTTTGTGCTGACCTTTAACCACATTGACGACAAGCTGCGCCATTGGATCGCTCCGACGGACTCGCGGCTGCGACCGGATCAGAGAGCCATGGAGGACGGCGAGTACGATTTTGCGGCGACGGAGAAGAATCGGCTAGAGGAGGCTCAACGAGCCCGGCGCAAGGAGCGCGAGACCAGGGGCGAAGAATTTGTGCCGGCATGGTTCGCCAAGGCAAGATGCGAAATTACAGGCGAACCGTACTGGAAGTTCAACGGCCAGTATTGGCAGCAGCGTGAGAAGGCAGGTCCCGACGGAGACTACAAAAAGGCGTGGGAAGGTCTGGAACCCATCTTTGACGCGGCGGACTAATGCAGCAAGGGCGACTGTTGAGTGCGTGTGTGTTTGTGTGTGACAAGGGTGGTGGGGTTTTTTGACGTCTTGGCTTGAGGGATGAGCGTACAATGATGCGTTTGGTGATGAAAATGGCAAGGGTCTGGCAACGCGATGCTTTCCGCTCGAAGCTCTGTACGATGAAGGTGTATTATACAAGAGACACTAATTAGCAGGAGTCGTGATTTGATGTTGTTTACCCGACGGGAGGGTTCCGTGTCACCGATGACTTGAATTGGGACTGGCGCCGGTTTGGGGTTGCAGCAGTAGCGCCGGCTGTAGATTACAGCACCTTTGCGACGGGACAATGTACACAGGGCAAGAGGGTCTTATTTTGCATTTTTTGCGACCCATGGCATGGCTATTGCAGTGCTCGAGTCAAGACGCCATGAATTTGGACAAGAATCCCAACTGCTTGTACATGGGATGTGTCGGGCCGGGATGGGGCTAGTCTTTACGGGGTACATGGTCAGATTTTGCCGAGCCGAGGCTCAGGCTTCTTTTCGTTTCCCCTCCCCCTCTGAGACGAGACGGCGCGCCGAGACAGGCAGGGACCAGCGGTGTCGCGCGCCTGCCTGTTTGCAGCGTGCTCGGTTATGCCGAGGAGGAAGGAAGGAAAGACCCGACTGACCGATGGCGGGTTCGGTGATTGCCAAGTACTACTAGTGAGCGCTGCTTGCTCCTCTCCTCCATCCAGGCCGCAACTTGGCCTGGCTCTACGTGCACCAAAAAAACGGCCACGATGCTCAGTATCTAGATGGCGCAAGACGAGCGATCAACGCTGCTGCGGCCGCCGCCGGCAGACCCAAACAGGGCGCCAATTGAGAACGTGCTCGAGGTGACGGAGATTGGGGTTTTGGGCCCGGTATGGCATGACATGATGGGACCTCCCCCGATGAAGAAGACGAAGCAGCTGATTCGAACCCACTCAGGACATTTTCACAAACACGCGCAAGGCATGGGTGCCGCCCGGTGCCAGAGGCGTCTACGGCGGCACCGTGATCGCGCAGTGTCTCGCGTCGGCGCAGAAGACGGTGCCGGACGACTTTTATCCTCACTCGTGCCACTGCTACTTCATCCTGGCCGGGTCCGGCAAGATTCCCATCCTCTTCCACGTCGAGCGAGTGCGGGATGGCCGGTCGTTTGCCACACGCACGGTGCAGGCGCGCCAGCGAGGACGCTGCATCTTCACAACGACCATCAGCTTCGTGCGTAAGGCGGCGGCCGGCGACACGACGGTGCGGCACGCGGCGCCGATGCCTGCGCCGATGCAGGCCGCAAAGCCTCCTCCCGAGGGCTGGGACGAGGAGCCCGAATGGGCCAAGGGCGGCCCGTTCCAGTGCTGCAAGCTGCCCACGGTGCGAGGCACGGATCCCACGGCGCGGCCGGACGAGCAGAGGTGCCAGCAGTGGTTTCGATGTCGCGGCGCCGTGTCGGCGGCTGGCGGGCAGCAGGCGCACCTGAACGCGCTGGCCTACGTCTCGGACAGCAACTTCATCGGCACGGTGGCGCGCGTCCACCGGCTCTGGAGGCTCCCGTTCAAGCCAGAGGACTACGACCAGATGGCCGAGGAGTACCAGGGCCACGTCAAGGACCTGGCCGAGCAGGAGGGGCTCGGGTCGACGGTGCAGGACTGGAAGCAGCGGCCCAAGCTGGGCATGATGGTGAGCCTGGACCACAGCATCTACTTCCACGAGCCGGGGCGCGTCAAGGTGGACGAGTGGATGTTTGCCGACATGGAGAGCCCGTGGTCTGGCGACGGCCGGGGCTTTGTGACGCAGAGGATCTTTGCCAAGGACGGGACGCTGCTGGCGACGTGTGTGCAGGAGGTGAGTGCGTGGTCCGTCGTGAGGATCCTGCTGATGCGCTGACACGAGGATGACAACCAGGGCGTCGTTCGGCTGGCGTCCGACGGGCCGGCGGCGACGAGCAAGCTATAGGATGGCAGAGGGAAAGGACTGGTCCGTTACGTACACGATTCCTCGCGGACGTGAGGAGCGGCCAGGGGTTCGGCGAGATGCCTCGGCAAGCAAAGCGTCTGAGCTCGTATGTGAGTGAGCGCGGCCAGGGATGTTTATATGTACGCACGTGGCCGACGTTCCTGGAGATCCACCGCGCATGCAGAGCGATTCACGTCATGCCGCGGTGGGGGGCGCCTGCTTGCCCTGCCGGCAGCCCTGGTGTTCTCGACCGTCTGCGATCGACCCGGGGTCGTGCTGACCCGCCGCTGCTGTTGGGGTGCGCATTTGCCTCCGGCGGCCCTGCCGGGGGCTGGCCTCGCTCCGCTCGAAGTATTACCGTATGTCAAGGCCAGCCTCTCGCGAATAACCACCACCAGAACACACCGCGGCACGGAAAACTGCCTCCGGCGGCCCTGCCGGGGACTGGCCTCGCTCCGCTCGAAGCATCACCATATCAAGGCCAGCTTCTCGCGAACTACCACCACCAGAACAAACCGCGGCAACGCGAATTTGCCTCCGGCGGCCCCGCCGGGGGCTGACCTCGCTCCGTTCGAAGCATCACCATAACAAGGCCAGCTTCTCGCGAATTACCACCACCAGAACACACCGCGGGAACGGGGATTTGCCTCCGGCGGCCCTGCCGGGGGCTGGCCTCGCAAGCTCGTGGAGCTGGGCCGAGGTGGGCAGCGCACCGCGCCGTGCAGATCTTGGAGGAGGGACGAGTGGGCTTCAGCGCAGTCGAGACCCGCGACGGAGGCCGCGGCATGACTCGACGCCGGGAGGCGCGCAGCGGGCATTGTATGTATGTATACATGTATGTGCAAGACTATATGTTCGTGTTGTGTGTAGTGTCCGGCCCGGTTGGTTGTCGTGCATCATGTCCCTGGTCCCTGGTCCCTGGTCCCTGGTCCCGGGACTCTGCTCCTGCCCGCAGCGGGAGAGGGCCGCCGCGCCCACCCACGCCCATGCACATGCACACACATATTTATACACACACATATATGTGTGTGCATCTATGACAGATGGGCAAGGGTAGACAGTAATGTAGGTTCGTTGGTTGGTCGGGAGGCAAGCAAGCGTGCGTCTGCAGCGCATGGCACAATCCCTGGCCCATAGCTGATGCGCACTATGCCGAGACGGCGCTGTGGGAAAAGGGCCGGTCTCGACGCGTTTGTGCCCGGCGGCCGCTGCTTTCCGCTGGCGTTTACGTACTGGACCGCAGACATGGGACTTTGATGATGGCAATTTTTTTCTTCCATCTGGGGGGCAGGGGGAGATGGGCAGGGGCACGAGGTGCGTGTTGGGCGCAAGCGCATGCTGTGGCCTCGTATCAAGACAATCTCGCACACGCAGATATACAGGCTCATGTACGCATATATCAATATAAATATAAATATAAATACACATATATATATATATATATGTATGTTGGGACACGGCTGTCTGGTGCCCAGTTCATATTGCCCATCCTCGTGCAACATCCCGTTACGCCGGGTGCTCTCTCTCTCTCTCTCTCTCTCTCTCTCTCTCTCTCTCTCTCTCTCTGAC
>JAPFUF010000684.1:0-10783 GCA_030780645.1 Aschersonia sp. MBC 508
GTGCGTATCAGATGGGAGGACCCATGGCTGCAACCCGACGTGACAGTCGCTGGCTTGGGAGGCAACCTCCGCCGTGGCGAGCCCACGATGGACTCCAAGGTGACCGACCCCTTCGTCGTGAGCCTCTTGGGACCCTTGCTGCTTCTCCCTTCACCGGACACTTTCCAGGCCTGGGCGGGTCTTCTCCCATAAGAACCATCCTCCAAGGCAAAATAAGCAGCTTGACTAACCACTCGCCTCGCTCTGGGCTCATCGTACGGGTCCCCTCGATGCCTCGCACCGTTAAGTGAACTGCACACGTTGGCATGCTAGTTGTCCTCTGAAAAGCTGTTCCAAGAGCCCGCTTCCAAGAGTGTCAGTTCCGTTGACAAAGCCCGGGGAATCGCTCTCGTCGTAGTCTCGATTGACTGTAACGGCCCGTACTCTATAAACTATGCAGGGCAGAGTGATGTTTCAGGAGTTTGTTTCTTCAATTACTTCAATGACTTCAATGACGAGTCACTCTCGTCGTAGTCCCAATTAACTGTAACGGCCCGTACTTTATAAATTATACAGGGTAGAGTGATTTTTAAGAGATTGTTTCTTTGATACTTCAATTACTTCAATTACTTCAATTACTTTGATTGCTTCGATCATCATCATCGAGTCTTACAACTCAGCTTGCCGTGCTCATTACGAACCCCTGTACTTCGCTCCCATCATGTGCTTCCTTACGTGACCATGTGCCGTGTCTGCATGTAGTGCGTTTAACGACATGCCTTGCTGGTCCTTCTGGGTTCATCTTGCGACCGTTATTCCCCCGCCATGCTACTCTCTTCGTTCTGACTTGTCCGTCCAGACCAGGAGAGACCTTGGCCTCGGTACCCATGCTCATGGCCCTCTGAACGTGCCAAATACCGCGTACGCATACTTACACGACTGTAATCTTGCTCTCTCTCGTTGCACTACTCTCTTTCTGCCGTGACTTGCGTCCAACTAGGAGAGAGTAAACGCAAGCCCCTGCCACGTGGTCTGAAGGTGCAAAATGCCTCCACAAGCGACCGTGCAATCTCAATCTTCAGCTGGCCTCGTTAGGCTACCTCCCTATTTTAGCGACATTCGTTCAAGACCCCAGCCTCAAAGACTAACACAGAGACCCATCATCATAGTCCTTTGGACGTGCAAAATGCCGTCCACAAACGACCTTGCCATCTCAATCTTCTGCTGGCCTCGTTATGCTACCTCCCTATTTTAGTGACATTCGTTCAAGCTATCAGACCCCAGCCTCAAAGGCCAACACACAAAACCCATCACCACGGTCCTCGGGACGTGCAAAATGCTGAACATAAACGACCGTACTACTTCAATCCCCTTTCCTCTCGCCCCGTCCCCTTCATCCTGCGACGCTCGCTCCAGACCCCAGACCAGCAAGCTCGTGCTCCCCCTCGAGCTTGCGAGGCCGGCCCCCGGCAGGGCCGCCGGAGGCACACTATCGTGGTGCTTGTGCTTTGCTGTTTTGCCTCCGGCGGCGCTGCCGCGGGCTGGCCTTGCTCCGCTCGAAGAGGGAGCACGCGTGAACAGGTCACATCGAGCTTGTGAGGCCGGCCCCCGGTAAGGCCGCCGGAGATATCCATCATAGTGCTTGTGCTTTTGCTATTTTGCCTCCGGCGGCGCTGCCGCGGGCTGGCCTCGCTCCGCTCGAAGTAGGGGCACGCGAAGCGACCACAGGTCTGGGGTTTGGGGTTGGGAGTGTTATTGCGTCTCCGTGAGGAGGTGGCTGTGGACGACAGCGTCGCCCGGCAGCTTAAAGTGCGCGACGACGCCGCCCCAGGACTCCTCGCTGTAGGCCTCCTGGACCCTCCTGCACGCGCGCAGCCCCCATTCCGTCACGCCGACCATCAGGCAGCTCTCGAACATGAAGGCGCAGCTGCCGGCGCCGACCTTGACGGGCGCCAGCGCCGCGGCGCGCGCGCCCTCGTGGCTCTCGGCGTCGGGCCCGTGCCCGCTCATGACGTTGTGCAGCGACGCGCCGCCCGGCTCGAAGCCGCCCGCGCCGCCGCGCTTGGCGTCGTACCCGCCCCGGATCAGCCCCATGAACTCGCTCATCGTGTTGCGGTGGTACCACGGCGGCCGGAACGTGTCCTCGCCCACCAGCCAGCGCGGCGGGAAGATGACAAAGTCCGCCACCGCCGTGCCCGCCACCGCTGACGGCGCCGACAGCACCGTGAAGATGGACGGGTCCGGGTGGTCGAACGAGATGCTGCCGATCGTGTTGAACCGGCCCAGGTCGTACTTGTACGGGTAGTAGTTGCCCTGCCACGCCACCACGTCAAACGGCGTGTGCGCCTGCGTCGTCTCGAACAGCGCGTTGTTGAACTTGACCGTCACCGTGTACCCCTTGGCACCACCACCACCACCGCCACCACCACCACTCCCCTCGTGCGCCGCTGTCGGGCCAAAGTCTTGCGAAAAGTGCGCCACCGGCGCCAGAAAGTCCCGCGCGTTCGCGAGCCCGTTCGACCCGATAGGCCCCAGCTCCGGCAGGTTGAAGTGGCCCTGGTAGAGCTCGAGGGCGTAGCCGCGCGCGCCGCCGCCGCCACCGCTGCTTCCCGTCAGCAGCCGCACCTGGTACTTGACGCCGCGCGGAATCACCGCAATCTCCATCTGCCGCACGAGCAGACAGCCCAGCTCGGTGCGGATGTCGAGGTCGCCCTCCTGCGGCACGATCAGCAGGTCGCCGTCGGCCGAGTAAAACGCCGCCTTCTCGTCCATGTCCCGTCCCGCCGCGTACACGTACATGCCGAGCCCTTGCTTCAGCGTCGGGTCGCCGGCCCCCGCCACGAGCTTGAGGCCCGACACGAAGTCGTGGTCCCGCGCCTCGTCGTGGCTGAAGGGGTCCCATCGCAGCTGGTTCGGGATGTAGTGCATCTTGTTGTTGTTGTTGTTGTTGGAGCCGCCCAGCTCCGGCGGCGCCGCACCCTCGGCCGCCGCCGACGGTCGGTACGGCGGGTGCGCGCACGACGGCAGTATGCGGTACAGCCACGTCTGCTTGTTCTCGTGCCGAGGCGCCGTAAAGGCCGTCCCGGACAGCTTCTCGGCGTAGAGGCCAAACGCGGGCTGCTGCGGGGAGTTGTGCCCGACGGGGAGAGCCCCGGCCACGGCTTCGGATCTGCGCACCCAGATTGTCAGCATCGGTGCGTACTCACACCAGCTTTGCAGGATACGAGGCCATGCGTGCATGCACGACGCGGGGGGGTTTTTTTTTTTTTTTTTTTTTCGGCGAGCCGGCTGCAGCGAACCGACAGGGCGTTCGACTCACTCAAAGTGGGCATTGAAGCCGCACTGATAGCGGTACTTTTCCTTGGTGTCAAATTGTGTGACAGGCATGATGAGTCGCTGCGATGTTATCGTTGTCCAGAGGTGGCGAGAAAGGGTGGGAGCGAAAGGCGCGGGGGGGGGCAAAGTCAGCGATTTGCAATCTGCCGTGCAGCGGAGCGCGATCCAAAGTCAAAGAATGGTGCGAGTGCGCGAGTGCAAAGTCAGCGACGTGCAATCTCTCATGCAAGGAGCCTGAACTCAAAGTCAATAGAGGGTGCGAGGGGCGCGGATGCAAAGTCGGCGATTCGCGGCCTGAAGTCGATGGAGGATGCGCGAGGCGTAGTGTGGTGCAAAGTCAGCGATTCACAATGTGTCATGCGACGAAGCACGATCTGAATCAGTGGGAGGTGCGAAAGGCGTGTATGGTGCAGAGTCGGAGAACATCCGAATTAAAGTCAGCAGATGGTCAAGATGGTCGCCGGACACCCGTCCGTAGATATCGCCATCACAGCAGACGTCGGATGAAATGCCGACGGCCGGGGCCTTCTCGCAGCATTTCCGCCGTGGGGTCCGGGCACGTCTGCGATCGGGCCGCTTGTAGCCGCGCCGTCTCTGGGGAACCGTAGCTCGTCCCCACAACAGCAGCAAGAAAGGTACCTCGGCAAAGCGTGTACCGACAGATCGCGTGCTGCCAGCATTGATTCGCAATCAAATCACGACGCACCAGAAACAGAACCCAACGAAGCAACAGAAGCCTTCCAGCTACCTTGATGCCAGCGAAGAGCAACTCACCCAACTTTCCGTCGTCCACTGAGCGTCAAGTCCATCGCTTCGGCAAGCTTCCCTTGGTTGACGCGAGGCGCGCCTGACAAGTGGGTCGCCACCAGACCGGCACAGACAACGGGCACGTTGAACCTGCTCAAAGTGGGCACAGAGATTGTCACGGACTATCAGGGCCCCTGTGCATACGTGACGTATGCCAGTCGGCTGTGCACTTTTTTGACGCGACAGCGAAGCTGCGACGGGTGTCAGAAGCCAACAACGTGGACAAACACGTTGTCGGGCCAAAAAGAGTCAGAATTACTCTTGGAGCTAGGGTTGAATCACTACGGGGTCAAGGGCAGCCATCCCATATGCCGCGTCAACGTGCCAGCGACTCACGAGGCCATGCCAGCCTCAAAAGGTGATCCACCCGCGCAAAGCCTCAACCTCCGCTCGAAGAGAAGACAGCCAGGCCCAAGGACGAGACAATGAGATGACTCGCAGCCTCAGGCCTCAGCTCGAAAGGAAGACAGCCGGGCCCAAGGACGGACATTTAAGATGACTCGCAGCCTCGGGCCTCAATTCGGACAGATGACAGCCGAGCCACAGGACGGATATTTGAGATGACTCGGAGCTGCGCGGCAGAGTCCTCATCAGGATCCTACTCATCATCCTTCTTCTTATTCTTCTTCTTGGCGCCGCCTTGATGAGTTGAGACACCAGGTTGGCTTTGCAGGTGAACGACCAATCGTGTCCATGACTCCTCCTTATCCCACTCGAAGCCAGCCAAGTAGGGGTTGTCGAGTTCGTCGTCGGCCTTGGAAACATGTCAGCCTCACGGTGTGCCCTGCCCAGGTAGCTCGGATGGGGCGGAATTGAACACCTACCCGTTTCTTGTAGGCCTTGTGGATTGCATCCAGAGCGTCTTTGATAGTCACGCCCTTCAGGTTCCGTGCTGTCACTTCCATACCCAAGGGGAAATGCAGGTCAATTTTCTTGACCGGGGGTTTTGTCAATGGCAGTTTCAGGATTGCGGGGTCTTCTACGGATGTTGGGCTTTTGTTGATCTTCCTGTTCGAAAGCCATGTAAGCGTCCTGCGTGCCAAGCGAACCGTCCAAGTCCAGCAACGTCAGTAAAGCAGTCGTGTTGAGGGAGACCTACCAACCAGTCTTTTGTGTTTCAAAGGCAATCTCCAGCTCGATGCCATCCTTTTCTGCGGTTGGACGTCAGCAGATATTGGCAAAGGGAACGGCAATCGAAACGAGATGCCAAGAACAAGCTGCCATCGGTAACGGAAGAGCACTCGAGGCAAGGTGCGAACAGCACTCGGAGAAACAATGCCAAGTGAAAACAACAAACTTCAAAGCAAAGAGAGAGCTCACCCAAGTCATTGATGTTCATCACACCAGCGGCACTGGAGCTTTGCCTCCTATGGCCCCTCTCCTTGGGCGGTGAAGATGACAGGCCTTGTACGGCAGAGTCGACCTTGGTGAGTGGTTCGAACATGTTTGCGAGTGATGCTGAATGTGTAAAACTTTGAAGCTTGGATAGACGTGCGTCGAGACAAGGCCTGTTCTGGGTAGACCACGCCTGGGTAATGGGGTCAATTGAGTACTTGGATGCAATGCCATGGCTGAGAACTAAAAGAGACAGCTTGCAAAGGAAACGAACCTGATGTGGGATGAATGGTTTGATTGCGAACTGGGAAGGCGTTGGGCAGAGGAACAGACGCAGTGAGATGATGATGATGATGATGAAGGAAGAGAGAAGAGGAGAGAGGAGGAGGAAGAGGAGGGGGGAAAGAGAGGGAAACAGCTCCCTGTTATTCGCGGCTCGAGCACCTTCCCCGAGAGATGGCTGCACACATAGTGCCTGATACCGTTGGCCTCTCAGGTTTCGTCAGACCGGGCGGGGTAAGTGCCATTACGGTCCATTCGCTACGAGGTGCTACCACTACTACTACTGGGCCTGTGGGCGGCTTCGCCGGACTCGATCGCGTGACTGGCACGGCATTCATACGTGTACAGTATGGGGCAACGGCTGACGGGCACTGGGGGGGCGCGCAAGAAACACCTGGCCGTCACTCAACAGTGGCCAGAGGGCTGCGCAAGGAAGGAGGAGGGGGGGGGAGGCGCTCTACAACACCTGGCCGTCACTCAACGGTACAATGGCCAGAGAGGGCTGCACAAAGGGAGGGGGGGGCCTTCTAAACGTCCTGCAAGCAAGACCCCTCCGCGCGCCTGGTTCGAAGCGCTGCGAAGCTCTCCCAAGACGCATCTTCTTTCTCTCGAGCGAATTGTACATACATGGCCGCAGCAGAGGCGCAGGACAGCCCACTCCGCGCGGTTAGCGGCTCGCCTGGGCTCCCAGCCCATCTAACATACCGCGATCTGCCGGGGTAAGAATCCGGGGAAGCCTGTCGGCGACCCCACCGGAATGCTGCTCGAGACCCTCTCAGCTGCGAGAAGGCGTGCCTGGCGAGAGATGGAACTGGCGTGGCCGCCGGGAGGGTGGGCATGCGCTGTGTTTCGCTGTGCAGCGATTCGGAAAAAGGGAAAAGGCGAAGGGGAAAGGATTGATGGGAAAAGTGGCCAGGTTTTTGCGGACGGAACGAGCCACAGGAAAGCATGGATCACGGTTGCCTGACGGTGACGGGAGGTCTGCGTCGATGTGGCATGACCACCGACCATATCGAGAGGGGAAGCTTGAAGCTACTTTATGTGTGCCCCGCCCCCTCACGCCCCAGGCCACGCGCCCGCCCCGTGATTGTGTGGATAGGAACATGCAACGGAAGAACTGCCTGCCCTGGCTCGGATGCTGGATGATGGTCTCTCGGAAGGGTTGAAGTCCTGACAGCGCTGGTGGTCCTCGTACGCATGGCTTTCTTTCTCGGACAGCCCGGGACGCAATGTGCGCTGTTGGCTGGCAAGCTCCGTGAATGCCAGTTGAACGCAAGAAGGTGTCACCCACACAGTGCAAGGCGAATCTACTCGAAACCTTGTGGTCCGTCAGTTGTGGTGGACGCCATCAACGGTCATTGGTCACACCGGCCCTGGACGTTTCTGGACAAGACCGTGCCACTAGCGTGCCCTGTTTGCCTCCTCACCTCACCTTACCCTTACCTGCTGGGTGCTGTATGACGATAAGCCCGGAAATCGTGGGTTGACTGGGCACCTGACACGGTGAGGGGGCGGGGGCGGCTGGTCGTGTAAACTCACGTATCGGTCGACCGATCATGCCACACGCCTGGGCAGTCAGTACAAGAAAGGCACATCGTTCGTTGTTCAGCAAACCCCGTGGCATTGTGCTCTGCTTGTCACCGTGAGAAGCACCACAGAGCCAGCTCGCATGCAGCTGCCCCCCGGAACGCTGGACCGTGCATGGATGGTTTCCGAGTACGAGGCCGTCCGCAACCAGGCCTGCCCAGTTCGTTGAACGAGGACGCCGCTCGTGCCCGTTGCAACCTGGTGGCGTGGCCCGAATGCTCTCGCAAGCACCGGTGTACGAATCCTCGTTGAGGCGCACCTCGCGACCGACGCAACTTGCGATCGGTGCAGCTCCCTCAAGCTCATTGTGTGAGACCCTGGATGCCCCTTTGTCAGTAATGATACGTCTCTGTTCTCGTCCTCCCTGGTCCTGCACGGTCGCGTACACGTTCGGTTGTGATATGGTACAGATCATCAGCTGTCAATTTCGTGAGTGGGTCGAGTTACGTACGCGGAGCGGCTTGATGTCCTCCCGCGTCCCCCGGCCTGTGTACTTAAGTAAGTAAGCTCAATGCTCTCGGCCAGGGCAGCAAAAGAGCCGGTTCACAGACATCACCTTACATTCTGCCATTTTCGACTGTAGTTCCACAAAGGCAAAACCGTGATGATGGAGATCCGTCATGCTGCGCGTGCAAGTTTCCTGACTTGTGGCGCGCGATTCGGCAGCGTACGGGTCGTGTTCGTCAAGGTCATGAGGTGTCGCACATATACGACCAAGTAGCTGTGTAATCTAATCTATCATTGAGAAACTGATCTGCTGCTCAACCCATGGCTTTGTGCATGCAAATTTTGTAGACATGCTTCGACCCTCTCCTTCACCCCTCCGTCGGTTTGTAGCCATGCTTCAACCCTCTCCTTCACCCCTCCCCTCCGTCGGAGAAAAGTCGATGACCTCCCAACGACCAGGGTGCTACTTCACAGTCATCGTCCATCGAGAAACTGGTCCGCTGCTCTGCATGTGTCTGTCCATGCAGAAGCTGGCAGTGCGGGAAATGTCCTTGCGATATATGATACCTGCCCTCTCCTCACGTCCCCGTCTGGGACAGAAAAGAAGATGGTCTCAAACGACTAGGATGCTGCCCTGTGATGCTCTCCTCAAGGAACTGGCCTGGTAGGACATTCATAAGAAGCTGAGCGCTCTTCTGAGCTGTTTTGCCTCCGGCGGCCCTGCCGGGGGCAAATCAGCAAAAGCACAAGCACCATGATGGCATGCCTCCAGCGGCCCTGCTTGGGGCGAGCAGACGTCCCGCACCGCTACCTCGGCCAGGATGAATCTCCTTGAGACGACAAAGAGCTGGTAGTCCCTACCAACCAGACTGCTGCCTCGTAGCATTCTTCCTCAAGAGAGCTGGTCTAGTCCGTTGCCATCAATATTTATATGTAGATATTGAGCCTTTACTGCACATGCCCATTAGGTACAGAGACTCAGATGGTTCCCATCAACCAGAGTTCTGCGCTGTATTGATCTTCCTCAAATACTTGTCTGGATGCCGGTTATACTGTGCAAGCTCGCTTATTCTCCACTCCATCGCTGACAGAAGCGTAGATTGTCGAGATAGTGGATGGTCAAGATAGTGGATGGTCAGGATAGTGGTCGGTGCAGTGATGGTACAGTTGATGGTTAGGACAGTCAATAGTCAGGACAGTAGATAATATGGACGGTACACACTCCCCAACGACCAAGACGCTGCTGAGAGCACCCTTCCTCGAAGACCTAGTTTTATGACATGGTGGCAAGTCACATACGCCCATGCTTTCAGTACTCACTTGGGCACCAGAAAGTAGACCTCCACCATTAGTCAGGATGCTGCTCACATTATTATTCCCCTTAAATACGGGCCTGGTAAGATGCTTGCAAACTACATATGTGCACATAAGCCCACGCTTTCAAGTCTTCGTCGGGTACCAAAAAAGTAGGATCACCCAGCGACCAGTCACGCTGCCTGCTATTACTCCTCCTTGAGGAATTGCTCTGCTGGTGCGTCTTTGTCATCGTCATCATCGTCGTCGTTGTCATCGTCGTCATTGTCCATCTCATCCTCAATAGCCCAGTCGCGCCAGCCCTCGCCCCGGATCCAGCTGACGCCCTTGCGCCACTCCTTTTCGCGAATGGCACGCGAGTCCCGCTCGTACACGACGCCCGTGACCATGACGGCCAGCACAAACACCCACACGTCGCCTCCCTTCATGGCCTTCCACCAACGCCGCTTGACGCCCACCTTCCACAGGCTGTCGACGCTCGCGCGCGCGCTGTACAGGAACACGCCGCGGCCGTGGCGGCGCTCCACCCACGCCCACAGGCCCGCAAAAAAGCCGCCGAGGAAGAAGCGCTGCGTGGCGAGGACGCGCTTCGGAAGGTATGTCTGGAAGAAGCATATCGAGGCCCAGGCTGTGGAGATGGCGCCCGTGGTAAAGGTGGACATGCGCAGGGCGCGGGCGATGATGCCCCGGACGGTGCTCACGGGGTAGTTGTAGAGTCTCTTGAAGCGCGGTACCACGGTCAGCGCCGAGTAGAAGACGAGGAAGAAGCGGGCCATGGGCGGGAACGAGTTGAGCCAGAAGGTGAGCAGGGTGCGCGTGCACGAGGGATCCGACGGGTGGAGGGCCGCACACGAGAGGGACGTGATGAGCGGATGGGCCTGCGACGTCAGCGGGGAGATGGGCGCGAGGGACGGCGGCAGGACATCAGGCTTGTTGGGGAACATGGTGGGCGAGATGTAGGCCGGCCAGTGGAGGCGGGCCATTTGCGCGAGTGACTCGACGACCTGGCTCGTCGAGGGCCAGGGCGTCTTCCCAGAGTAGCCGGCGGGCTGTGCGTGCAGGTAGCCCTCGGAGTTTTTGAAGATGAAGTTGCCGTAGGCCTGGAAAGTTGTGGTCACGTCAGTTGACACGTACGCGAGGGTGCTGAAACAGTAAAGCGCACGAAGGCGGTCAACGCCATCATGAACGCATAAATATATAAATGACGAGGGTTGAGGAGAGTTGAGCGTGAGCAAAGGGAGAGATGTGAAATGTAAGAGATGGGAGAGAGAGAGTGAAGTGAGAGTATTCACATGGATGAACATTGGGTTTGAGAAAATACAGGCTACAAAATTGCGCGTATGAAGCGCAATGACAGGAGGCTATGGGGGGTGGGGGATGAAAGGTCGCGGATGAGAGGGGTATGTGCACACATCTCACATATGTAGATACAATCATATGCCGTACGGAGTACGGGGCAGACGGAGGTGAGAAACGCAGACGACGGAAGTGAAAGAAGGCTATGTACATGTATCCACGTTTGCTCGGTAGGAGTGAGAAAACGTGAAGGCAAGGAGGAGAAGGAAGTGTGATGGAAGGGAGTGAAAAGGGGAACCCAGACGCGCGAACACGCGATCAAGTACATGTCAATATGTAGGCATGCAACAGGTGTTTGAAAGCAGGAAAGTAAGGGAGCACCGAGATAAGTGAAAAAGAG
>JAPFUF010000687.1:0-18899 GCA_030780645.1 Aschersonia sp. MBC 508
CTCCTCCTCCTCCTGCTGCTGCTGCCCGAGACCACCGAGAAATGCTGCCGTTCTCATAAAGTGATAACCCTCGCTGGTGTGGCGGCACCGTCCGGGACGATGCGCTCTCGTGCCTAGCCATTTGGGTGCCGTCAGACCTGGAAGGGAACGGGGAAGGAGGCGCAATATCCCATTCGCATGCCAGCACGGAGAAACGGACGCTCTGGGGCTGGGGATGTTGGCAGAGGGGGCTCGCTTTCGCGTATCGCACGAAGCTCTCGCGCAACCATTCGATGACGAGGACGACACCGCGATTCACGGTCCAGTCTCGCGGGTTGGCCTCGTGATATCGCCGGTTGCCCGCCCAGAATCTGGGCTTTTGCCTGAATCCGGCGTGAGATGGCTGACAAGTTGAACAAAGAAAACCGCAAAAGAACCAAAAAAAAAAAAAAAAAAAAAAGACAGGCAGCCAGCCAGCCAGCCAGGCAAGTTGGAAACAAGTACGCACCTCATGAGGAGCCCTGGCCGCCGCATGTCCACGTCGCAGGCGAGCCCTGACTTGCTCCTGTGCACAATGTAGTAGTCGACAAAGAAAAACTCCTCCAGACACGGCACATGTCTGGCCAGGAACTGGTACAGGTGCGCCGGACAGTAGCTCTCCCGGTCGTGCGGCCTTTCCGCGGAAGTCGTCCCTCTGCAGAACCAACAGGCGCAGCGCGTCTCGACCGGTCGCCAGGCGTACGAGTACGGCATGGCAATGCGCCGCAGGTGGCCGAGCGCCGCGCAGTCCGGCACCTCCGCCAAGTGCAGATTGCTCTTATACGACCTGTGGTGCAGGTACTCCAGGAACACGGCGTCGAGCGAGCCGCCCAGACAGACAACGTCCCCGCGCCGCGTCCTCAGCGTGTCGTGCCTCCTGCACAGCCTCTGCGCCACGCGTCGAGACTCGGCGCACGTCTGAGCGAGGACGCTGAGCTGCCGCCGCAGCGTCCGGTAGTGCGACTGATCTGCCTGGATGCAGGGGCTGCTCGACACCAGGCCCGTCGAGCACCTCGGTCTCGGTGACGCGTCCTCTCGCAGCACGTCGGACATGTCTTCGGAAGAGCCGCGATCGCGAGAAGGGCGGCGGCGGCGCGCAACGCTCTTGACGTGCAGCCAGTCATCCGAGGCGCTCTTCAGCTGCAGAAAGTGCAGTCCTGGCGTGCGGACATGGCATTCCCAGATGAGCTGGCGGATCTCGGTCGGCAAAAGGGAAAAGAACGGAAAGTCCCGACACTCTTCGGGAACGCTGAACTTGAAACTTCTGACCATGATCGAACCCGTACTCGTCACGATGCTGACCAGTATTCACAGCTGGAAGTTTTGACCTGGAAACCGAACGATGTTGTATTTGGCCAAATTCGAGAAGAAAAAAAAGAAGACTGAGACCTTTCCACTAGGATGCTTGCGTTAAGCGGAGAGATGAGTATACAAATACTGAAAGCTATAGAAGGGTCCAGGCAACAAATCAGGTCGCGCAATCCAGGCGACTGACGAAAGAAGAAAGCTCGTCGGCCGCTGCTTCATTTTCGCAGTGGGGGCCGTCTCCTACTCCCCCATCTTCACATGCAGATGAAACTCATCTTCAACTCCTCGAATTTGACACATTTCATTGACCTTGAAATCTTCACAATGTTTGGCATTCACATCTCATCAATCGATCGATCAATAAATAGATCCAAGGTACCCAAACTCGAAACTTTCCAGGACCCGCCGTACGATCGATCGCGCGCGCTTTCCTCACCTGGACTTTTGACCTGCTGAATCCAAAAGAGGATGGCCATTGACAAACTCAACGCAGCCTCTCTTGACGTGTGCGGCTCCGAAGAATGTCGCGCTCCTGCCCACTTCTTCCCACCATGCGTCAGCCGGCTTGCAGCTCCCCATTCAACTCGCCAGCACTCTGCAGCGCGAGCTCTGACCGGCGACCGAGAAGCTTCAAGGCCTTCAAACAACTATGGCAATGCTCGTGCAGCTCTTGCCATCCCGTGTTCATGCATATCCAGGCTTGTTGGGGTGACATAGTATCGCGTGCCCATATTGCCGTCCAGGAACGCCGCCAATCGAGGAGCAGCCGACACGACGTCACCAGCGCCTGCTCAAAAACATCAGTCCATGGTTCTGTGAGAAGAGCTGAGCGGCGAAGTGCAAAGTGAAAGTGCTCTTGACCCTGGAACGAGCCATTGTCAAAGCATGACACTCGAGCCAGAGCGGCGATGCTATAGGCGCCTTGCTTCTCCAGTTCTTGAACAAGACCAGACGATTGCCTGATAGCTGCCTTCATGCCCTCTCCTCTCTCGACGCCGTCAATGTCTCGAATGAGCCTTGCCACGTGAAGTGTCGCTAGATGCCAATGGGCAGCCAACACCACATACCACGATTGAATCTTGAAGGATAAGCGATGATGCTGCGCAATGCAATCCTCCAAGAACTTTCCAAAGGTCGAATTCCATTCGTTGATGATTTCAAGGGATTCCTGGATTTCCATCTCAAAAACTCTTGCCGCCGTCAACCCGTCCTTTAACAACGCCCCCAGGACGCTTGCTCTTCGCCAAAGTAGCATTTTCACAGGCGTGGCTTGTTGAAGCGCCATTTCGATTTGCCGACCGGAAATGAGACCTTCATTCTGCCAATGCGTAAGGCGCGGCCTCAGCTTTTTTATCATGGAAATGTCCCAAATGTCGTCGACGTCATCAGCCCGGGCTCTAGGCGTGAGTTCATTTACCGGCCGAACTCTGCCCTCTACTTCGAAAAGGTACTTTCCTCTTGGCCGGCCATACAGAAAACGCGTATCGTTGTCTGACATGACGGTTTTCTTCCGCTCCAAAACAGACGAAGTCGTGTCCATCATGACTCCCATCCAGAATAACAATTGAAAACTGCCAATATCCTGATCGGCTACTGGCATCGAAGTCGGGTAAATGTCGTGCGCGCGAAGATCATGGCTTGCAACAGCGCCATCCACCCGATTTTTCCACGACACAAGGCGGTGCAGCGCTTTCTCCAAGAAGACAGTCTGATAGCTGGCACTTCTTAGTCTCATTCGATCGTGCTGATCATGAAGATCATTCGTGGCCCCGCCAGACAGACCGGCCATTCCGCCAGCCATCGATGCATATTGTGTTGTGTTGTTTGCTTTGAGACAGTCCCAATCATCCTGCGCCGTTTTCAACGGCGGTTGTACGAGGGCCAGCAATAATCCTGTCCAGATGATGATGATCGAATCACATTCCGCCCAGCGACTCAATGATATCTTTGCCTGGTGCCACAAACTTTCTCGGAGGATCGACTCGAAATCCTGAAGCTCAGCCGGGCTATTGTCTTGCAAGCTGGGTGCAAGAGAAGAGATGGATGCGGAGCCTGACGAATGTGACCATTGACTTGCAAAGGCTAGGATGGCTGTTCTCAAGGCTCTCGAAGTACCCAATTTCTCAGCAGGAGTGAGGGTGCGGCTCCGCAGAGAGGACATGGCGCCGTCGAGTTGGAACACCCGCTGATAGAGGCTGGTGACTGGGACGTTTGTCTGCGATTGCTGACCTTCTTGGCGCCTTCGTGTGTAGGGGCAGTATTCTTTGGTCATCCAGCATTGTAACGCATTCTCCATGCTGTCTTTGTAGATCTGCGTCAGCCCAGAGAGCATCATTGCTTTGTTCGTTGATTCAGCCATCTTTCCCTCCAGGGGGCTCGTCGGCTCGTAACCTTCATACTGCGGTGTGAGAGATGAGACAGGGGGACTGATGGGCATCTGGCGGCATCTGTCGTCATTACGAGATGACCACTCGTCCGGTATTGGTAATGCCATTGATGGGTCTATGGGGGCAGAAGAGAACGTTTCGAGTCTAGTATCAGGAAGCATTGACCCCAGGGCTGCACCGAAGCTCCAAGAAGTGAACGGTTGGTCGTCTTTGGGACAATCTGCAAAATTTCTGAACTGTTCAATGCCATGTAGCCGCCCAAGCTCGTTTCCAATGGGAGCGTCTAGACTTATCCGAGGGACACTACTCGGCACTCGGTCGCCATCGGAATAAACGTCACGACTCGTCATGAGGATCGTGTCCGTGGCGCTTAGCCACCCGCTCTCGACAAAGCCATTGTTCAGGAGCACGAAGTTCTGCTGAGACACCCGCGATCCGAGGGACTGGGAAACATCAGCGACATGTGATTGCCAGACGAAGTTGAGGGAGCCGTGCCTCTGGGCTGCTTGCGGCGTGCAGCGATTCCCCCTTAGAACTTGGACGTCTTGGCTTCAGGGCACGAGGCAGACTCTCCCGCGGCAACCCTCGAAGCCATTCAAATGTGCAATGTGAGCTCGCTCTGAGGCAGACGGAGCACGCGACCTGCGGGTTCTTGGCACCATCCTGGATGTCCTGAAAGGGATCGACACCGCGAGCAGTCGCATCACAAGCTCGACGGCCTTTACGACAGCGATCACAGCTTTTGTACTGCTTCCTCCTCGCAACTTGAGGGCGTAGCTTTGTTGACGGGCCATCCATTCTTTCAGGTAATGCCGGTGTCTAACATGGGCCCAAGGAGCAGGAAGTTTGATCGGAGATGCTGCGGGAGTAGTGATCCGTTCGTCCAGGCGGGTGACCCCGCATATCAGTCAATGGAGGAGATGCGGCGTTCTGGAGTGTTCCGCGCGGAGTGCTTGGGGATGCAACTCCGTGATAAGCGCACTCGCCGCGACAGGTGAGGACGCCCATTGCAATCAGTACTTTAGAGTGTGTCATGTCCCGTCCAGCGGATCCTGACAGCGCGTGAATCTCTGAACCTACCTCCACCCAGCCAGGTAAGGTGGTAGGCACCGGTCTTCCTCAGGCAGGGACGTGGTAGGTGCCTAGTAGATGAGGAGGTACCTACCTAAGTACCTAAAGTACTTACCTACCTAAGTACCTTCCCGGTACCTTGACTACTGGTACCTAGTAGCATGCAGAAAGAATCAGCGTGCAGATGGGCCAAGCCAAATTCGAGACTTTCAGGGTACCCAAACTTGCTTCGGTCGAGATAACAAGCTTCTGATGCACTGACACTCTTCAGCCATGACACAATTCTGATGGCGGGCGCGCAAAGTCAAATGTTCATGCGACATGCCACTGCTCCGACATGTGCTCCCAATAGACCGGCGTCCTCAAATTTTGCGAGCTGCTCAAAGCTCTCGGCCTGCTATCCCGACAAGGCAGGACTGCAAGTCGTGTGGGAGAATGCACGCAGGCTCGGCATCCCGGGGTGTTTTTTTTTTTTTTGCCCATTGACAAAGAGCTTTAACACTACTGCAAGCCAAGAGACTACGCGGTTTTTCTTTCAATCTCGAATTATCTGAGTCATCTCGCTTTGCAACGGGCTATCGTCGGCTCTAATCACATTCGTCAAAATTGGGATCAAAATTCCCTGATGACATTCATGCTCCGATTTATACGCAGCGTTCATTGCAATCTCAGAGGACGCCCTGGGCCGTCTTGCATTGCCGGGACAGAGAGCGGATGCGTTTTCATTTCTGGCGCGTTGCATTGCCATCAAAAAGGCAAACATGTTCGACCAGCTTGCACAGATGGAGCGATGACCTTGACAAGGCAGTCGGTCCGATCCTAGTATCATTCCCGGGAGACATTCCGCCAAACGCCCCCCTATTTACCAAAGTTCTGCTCAATCAACTGGTACGTCCTGTTCCGGGCGACATCACCGCCTCCGACGGTAGTTCCGGCGCCTGAAGGGCCCGGATCATTCAGTATAGTTACGGGCCGCACCTTGTCCTTGCCAACCTCGAGTATAGTTCCCCCAACGTGGTCCTTGTTCGTGATCAGGTCGAGGATGACTTCAGCGATTCTCTCGGGCGTGACCCACAGGTCCTCGCCTGTGGTATATGCCATTACATCTTCTGTCCATATGGCCGTCTTGACCAATCCTGGAGCGATGCCATTCACTCGAATGTTGAGTGTTGGCTCAAGGTCGCCGAGACTACGAACAAAGCCAGAGATGGCATTCTTGCTCGCTGCGTAAACTGGCTTGAAGAAGGGTGACAGCTGAGCTGCAATGGACGAAATGAGAACAACGACACCGTGGCCCGTCTTTCGTCTCAGAAAAGAGTCAATGGCCAGTTGTGTGGCACGGATTGGATGAGCAACGTTGACGTCCAGGGTTTTGAAGGATGACGCCTCGGTCGTGTCTGTGCCTTGCTCCAGACACCAAAAGTTGGAAAAGCCCTGCAATTTTTGTCAGCCTACCCAAAGCATGCCGATCAATAATGGTCAAGAAATTGGGGAGTATATCACCTCTGGTTCGAATATGCCGGCACCAGGCACAACGATGTCAAGCTGGCCAAAGTCCTTGACGGCCTGGTCAAAGGCAGCCTTCAGCTCATTCCATTTTGTAACGTCTGTTCGGATGAAGGAAGCGCGCGAGTCATCATCGCGAACAGCCTGGATGAGATCATCCAGCTGCTGGCTCGGCTTGAGATCGGCTACCAAAACATTACAGCCTCCCGCCAGGAGTTGTCGAGTCACCTCGAAGCAGATTCCCGAAGCTCCACCTGTCACTAAAGCCGTCTTACCGCGAATGTCAAGCGCCATGGCAGCGAAATAGATTCTCTTCTTCTGAGGGCTTCTTCACCTCTGTGACGGGAAGAGCCAGTTTTGCGAAGGATTCTCGTTGCATAATGGCTTTATATCTGCAGCTGGCTGCCCTCATTGCTCTTTCGCATCGTTCTCGACGCTTCCTGCCTCTTTTGGCAGATGGAGAACGGGATCTAAATCAGAAGCGCTGAGACATGCATGGGTCTAAAGGCTGGGCATGGGGACCCTCATGGAATATTCTTTGGTAGCCGCGTTACCCGTATTGCCATCGGTCCGGCTTGACTTTGACAGCGCGGGGTAAAGGTGATGAAGCTGATGACGACACACTGTCAGGTGTTTTGCCAAGGTGTTTCTCTTCTCAGACCACGTCACAGACAGAAACAATAGTCGCCAAATCGAGCGGACAGGTTAGAATGACGTTCGAACACGTTCACGAGCATCGTGTCGAGCGACAGTCAACATTAGTCATCTCGATTGCGAGGTTCAATACATCATCATGCTCTCAATCTCATCATGGTCTGCGAGCTCTACGCCGACCCGACTACCATCAACTGCCGTAAAGTCATTGCCGCCCTTCACCACCCGGGTGCAGATACCCAATTGCTCCACACAGATTATGTGCCGGATCAGAACAAGTCATCTGCGTATCTCAAAATCAATCCCAACGGCACGATATCGTCTGCCGTGGTCGTTGGCTTCATGATTACCGAATCAGAGGCCACCATGCAGGAGCTGCAGAAACAACGGGCGAGAAGGGTGCCAAGGCTCACGTGCGACACTCACGGCAGCGGGCCCTCATCAACGCCGCGTCCTTGCGTGAGGCTTTTGGATCGTTCGCAAGCAACACTTCTACAAGTACGGAAATAGAGTAAAGGTTCTCCAGTTAGTAGAGTCTGACCCTCCCGTCGTTGCAGCTGGGCAAAGCCGTTGACTTGCCTTGGCCCATGTGCTAGACTGGCAGCTTGGAAACACCAGATGCAATGTTGGCCACGCCGTCACTATCGCCGATTTCGCCATGATTGCCCCGAGGCATCTGCATCCTTCTCAGAACAGCCTCGGGTGATGGACCGCCGATACGGAAAAGCTTCCAGCTTGGCGCTCCACTCAAATACACGTCAACAGGGGTGTTCGGGCTGGAGAATCTCGTCCAGGCCTCGCTCAATGTGGGCGATCAGCCGATCAGACTGTACCTTTGGAACAGCACGTGAAAAGATTATCGCGGCGTACAAGCACCCGCAGACGACTATCGAGAGATCCGCATATGTACGTGACGGGCACTTCGGACAGTCGGGTTCTCTATTAGCACGCAGGGACACACGTCTGACCGTTCCAAGAGTCCGCACCCCAGAGAAACCTGGGCCAATGATAGTCTCATGAGCAGTGGTAGCCAACCTTACCCTGGTTTCATGTCACTTTGGCAAAGAAACCGTCGGTGTCAAAGGCCTAGGCGTTCTTGGTCACACGATCCGCACCAAAGTCAAATGAGGCCAAGCAAGTGTCTGACGAGCGTCAAACATGTCGACGAACGTCAAAACTATTAATGCGCTGCGACCACACAAGTGACTCTGCACCCACCCGTGTTTGTTAGCTGCTTCTAGACGGAGCAGATAACTAGCTGTCAGCCCGCACAGCACTCATCAGTATTGGGACGCCACTTGCCGAGGTGGAAACACCGCCACTAGCCAGCCATATGTGGTGTAAGATCGTTGCATAGCAGGGACCTCCGAAAGCTTACTACTACTTCACTGCATTGCGGGGATGGGAGGAACGGGAATTATGTCATGCGCCATTCACAAAACGACAAATTGCACTGCTTCCCGGCTGGGCGCGAGGACCATTGCATACTACTCGAGGCATGTGAAACCGACCAATACTGAGCTTGCTTCTTGGGGCACGTTACAGCGCCCTCGAAAAATTCGGGTCCAGGCATGAGGCGCCAGACCAGGAGAGCGTAGTATACTCGCACCATGGCGGTTTTCTTCAGCCGTCGCAACGCTGCTTCCCCGTACCGCCCACGGGAAGACCCGTTTTCTAGCCGGCCATCAATATGAGACAGAGCTGTCAACCAAAGTCGCTCGTTGTTGAAGAGAGAAAGAGAGAGAGAGAGAGAGAGAGAGAGAGCTGCGCCACGCTGTCCAAACGTCGTGTGCACCGTGGCATGGCTGGCATGGCTGGCATAGCAAGGACTCGTGTCTCAATTCTTGAAAATCACCGTGTTCGCTCGCATCTTTTCCGGTTTTTGTGGCCGGAATTCAGGATTGAGGTCATGTTGTTTGGGTCCATCTCCGAAGTCCGGATTTGATGGATGCTTCTGTTGCTGGACAGTCCACCTCATGACCACGATCATTCGACGAGCGACCACCAAAAAGACGGAAACCAATCACGCCAGAGCACACGCAGGCAGATGCCTGTTCAGACCGGTCTTCGTGTTCGTAGACCTCACAGCGGTCTGAAGTCGCCGTCGTCGCGCGGAGGCCGAGTCAGCACACAGCGTATTCAACAGGTCGTCAGACCACCGGCCCCAATGTATCGTACCACCAACGCGAGGCACCGCACCACACGTAAAATCGCCAAAGTGCAGAAATGTATAAGTAGCGACGGTGACTGAGGAGTTCGAATCATCAAGAAACCAGACCGATTCATCTTCCAAACTTGCATTGTCGGTTGTGACACGCACACCCATTCCAATATAAAATATGTCTGCGCCAATCCGAGCCGCCAGCGCTTCTGCCAGCGCCGGACGAAACACCAACAGACTCCTCCTCGCCATCATGTTCACTGGATCAGGTGCGTCTACATACCGAATGGCGTTTCTCAAACAGGCCGACCCGGGCAAAGGGACTGACCTTGACCTTTTTTTTTTTTTTTCGACTCCATAGCCGCGGCCGTGGGCACCTATGTCCAGAGACAGCTCTCCACGGAGTCGAGGGCGATGGACCGCTACTTTGCCGCATACAACACGCCCGAGAGCGAGGCTTCGCGGCGAAGAACGTTCGAGGGCTATCCCGACCCGAGGACTAATTTCCTGAACTTTCTGAGCTGGAAATGAACACACACTCCCTCCTCTTCACCCCACCTTCTTCCTGTTTCTCTTCCTGTCTGTTTTCCAAAGATACCTAGGCAGTAATTCTGCTCTGTTTGTGCATACATGCTCTTGTTGCATCTTCACGTCGGCGTACCACGGACGATTTGGCGGGCGACATTACTCACGACACCACGGCCTTTAGCTCTTTGGTATCGCTCGGTGCTGTTATCCTTCTTTTCGTGCAGCGCAATATGAATACTGTTGTCACTTTCGCTCTACTTTTGCATTTCACATGGTGTGGGAATGCGGGAATTCGTTGCTTTCTCAAACCCTCACGTTCGGCGAGCCCCCCGGCCGCTAAAATCGCGCGCGAGTTCCCAAAGCCGGCCAGATGGACACAATGGGCAGGCTGAGACAGATTTGGCAGCGCAGGTCTGATGCTGAAATCATGTCAATGCAAAAATTGCAACGCGGTGCCGCAACACTGCTTCGCCGCATGGTGCTGCCGAGTTCTATTCTAGCCTTGTCTGCACCGCCTCGAGGATGCCGTTCACGTTCTTTGCCCATCTCCTTCCCCCGAATCATCCCATCCTCCTCAACTCTTGTCTTTGCTGTGAAATTACCCAATCTATCCTGATAGTCGTACAGAAGCGCCTTCCTCGTTTTGTTGCTTCGGATTAAACGGTGTCGGCTTATTTGGCAATCTCGACACCGCCCGTGGCGCCGAGAGCCTTTTTCAGGTCACCTGCGCAATGAACAGTTAATGGAAATGCCCGTTTGAATGATCCCCCCCGTCTTCCAATGGGGGTGCGGGGGCCGACAGGCTGGAAAACTTACCGTAGATGGCAAACTGACCAGCAGTCAGAGTACCAACCATGAAGAGACGGGCACCGATACCAGTGTAAGATCCTCGCAAGCCGAGCTCCTTGGCGATCTTGAAGAGACGAGAAGTGGTGCCCTCGCCGGGGAGGCCCTTGGTCTTGTTGATCTTGGAGAGCATGGTATCGGCGGGCTGGGAGACGATGGCGGCAGCGAAACCAGCAATCAGACCAGCGCCAAGGTTGGCAACGGTCTGCATGCCATCAGAGAGGGACTCTTTAGGGTACGTCTTGAAGATGGCCTCGGCGACTTTCTCGTAGACGACAAACTTGGCCATGGTGTAGGGGATCCTTTGAATTCATCCGTTAGCGTCGACCCTTTCCCGCCCGCGACATCTGCGCATTCCTTCCACTCCACTTGTCTTTTCCTGGAGACTCACTGCTTGAAGAGGATGGGACCGAAACCAGCGTAAAAGGCGCCGACGCCCTCGTTCTTGAGCATCTTGGTGAAACCGCCGATAAGACCATTGGCATAAGTGGGCTCAGAGACGAGACGGATACGGGTAGCCTCAAGAGGGCAGAGGGCGATATCAGCGAAGAATTCGGCAGTGGCAGACGAAGCCAGGTAGATGGCTGTGCGGTTTTGAGAGGCAGCCTCGTATCCAATGGCGTTAATCCATTGCTGCTTGAAGAATTCGTAACCACCAAACTTCAGTGCACCCTGGAGGAAGTATCCCGCAAAGGTAGGACCGGCACCAGTCAGGAGAGCGCCGGCGCCCTCATTCTGAATGACCTGACGGAAACCGCCGAGCATGCCACGGTTGTAGGTCTTGGGGTCGAGCTGGATACGGGTCTTGACGCTGTTTTGGAGGGTATCGTCAGTGCAGTTCAAAAGGGGAGCTGATGAGCGATTGTCATGAATTGTTGCAGGTGCGGCAATTGCAAGCAAGCATGAAACGCGCTGCAGGCTACTCCGGGCACACAGGACAACAAGGTTCGATGATGGCCTGCCTCGCACAACCAGGGGTCCATCGCAAAGGGGCGGCAGTGAAGATGAACGACATACACATCGACGGGCGTCAGACCTCCATGGGTTACTGAGCAGCAGACGGCACCGGCCAGGGCGAAGCGAGAGTACAGCGCGAGACCCGACAGCTTGTCGGGCTCGGCAGCCTTGACTTTCTGGACGATGGCATCGACCTTGGTCGAGCCGGTAGATTTCGCGTCGCTGGCCATTGCGAGAAGGACTCGAGGCAATTTTCAGTCGGAACAAGAATGGAGTGGAGAGTTGGGAGAAAAGGACTTCGAAATGCTGTCGATGCGCTTGATCGATGGGCACAATGTGGGCTTGGGCTGGAGAGCGGGTTGATTGGTTTCGCGACCACCCCAGAAAAAAAAAAATCTCACAGGTGATATTGAGGTTCTTTGTTCCCGGTCGTTGAGGGTGGTGTGGAATATTACGGGACAAGGCCAAGAAGAAAAAAAAAGGGGAGCTCGGGAACATTCGGGTCATCCCATTGGCGCGGTGACGCCTTGCCTGCACCGGCTTAGGCACAGTGTACTGGACACTTGGAGCACAGAGTCAGCCACACACAATGAAGTTCGTTTTCTCTGGCACCGCCGACTGTGCGAGGAGGAAGAAAAAAACCCTGCTCTGGCTCATCACCGCTAGGCCCGAGCGAGCCACTCGGCACGTATCCCATGCCAACGTGTTGACTCTGATTTTGCCTGCCACCTGTCACGTCACGACCTGGCGGAAAGGCGATGGGCCAAAAGGGAACAAAGGCATTCGCGCGAGACGAAAGTGTGAGAACCAATTGCTCCATGCACGCACGCAGATTTGCTCAGACTTCCTACAGTCCCTAATTGACAGACGATTGGCGGCGCGGGAGCGGTCTCCATGCTATCTCTGTATGTATTGTTGGCAGGCACGGCACACATCTCAGCACATTTCGCACAGTGTTTGTAACGAGTCTGGATGGGGCTGACTCGGGGACCTTGTGTGGCGCAGAGGCGCCTGCAGCATCGCAAGATACCCTAGAGCAGTTCGCCTCGAGTATTGGCGTTTCGATGGCAAGGCGTGACGCGACCGCTTCGAGAGACTTATTCCTACAATGGCTGCCCCTGAAAAGAAGAAGAAGAAGAAGACATTACGCTCGGCAGTTCTTTCACCCTGATAAGATGAAGAAAGCGGACCATTGAAAGAGAACCCAAAAAATTTGAGGTGACTTATAATAAATTTCGCTAGGTTCTGCACACGTCAAGGTCGGTTGCTTGACTTATCGACACCGTCCGGATGTCAGTCCATGGGATGTTCCAAGACTCAGTCTACTCGAAGTGAAAGTTTGAAATTAATGGACTTCGGTGAACAGGACGGGCAAGATCCCCAATTCAAGCCAGCGTAAGGAACTCGTCGCGGAAAGAATGGCGTTATCAGTGTTGCAGCATTGAGGCCATTCCTTGAGGATCTAGATATACTTGATGTGCATGTTGCGTACAAAGGATACAAGTAGAAGACACTGTTGCAATTTCGCACAAAAAACCCCAGTCCTTTACGAGAAGTAGCTGACTTGAATCTGCGTCCATGGGAACAAATTTGCCAGGCGCATAAATCAACAGCACGCAAACCATGGCTTGGCGACATGATTGATGCGAAACGAGGGCAGAAGAGTAATACAGCTTGATGGTCATTTGACATCAATCCGTCACTTCCAATAATCCTTTGGATTGCTGGCTTGTTCAATGAATCGGACCTTATGCCTCCCTTCGCAGTCTAAGGCTGTTTAACTTTGTGCTCGAGTTGATCAATTAGTAAGTAAAACTTGTCTGGCACCGTTCCTGTGAAAAGGCAGCCTCCACCATATTAGGGGAAAAAAAAAAAGACCGGGTGAGTATTTTTACGGGAATGGAAATCCCGACACAGCAGACTGACTGACTGCCTGGCCATCGTCGTAAACAGCAGTGCTCGGGATTCGGATGAGCTGTGACAAATTGACACCATCAATAGCCCAGCGCGAGAGATTCTTCGCCAGCGCAGTGCCCGCGTCCGCGGCGAGGAGAAAAGCCCACCTCGGTCTGCGCCGGGCAGTGACGCCATGGAAACAGATTGCAGGGCAAGATAGATGGAGTGCTGAATCGGCCGATAATCGTCGCTGCCGAGGGTGGGCCGCCGCTAGCCGTCGCCGGCCAAGCTGCGTCATCTCCAAAATATCCGGGGTTCCAAATCATGCGGCCATGCGATGGCTTGCCGGCAGATTAGTATTCCATATAGTCGTCGACTGAAGCATTTTCCCCCTCTCCTCTGCCTACTTTACGGGGTCAAGGCGAACGCTTTGCTTTGCGACGCTATGCTGTCCAAAATTGGGCAAGACGCCGTTTGGCGATTGGCGTCGACGCCCCCTCCCTTCCCCCTCCACCGCCGTCACTAGTCATCGGAGATCATGACGTTATTCAAGTTCGGGGTTAAGTCGCTGAGAGGAGGCATCAAGAACGAGATGAACACTGTTGCTGGCGGTTAACTCCGAAGAGAGGAGGCGTCCACCCTCTGGGTGAAGCCCGCGGGGAGCATATATTCATGCGCGCCCTTTCCCACGCTCGCTCTTATCCCAGCTTCTCTCAGACAGCATCATCATCACACACAACGCCAAGATCAGAAAATCAAGATACCAATAAAAAATGGCGACCGATTACAAATTCGAGGGGTGGATGGGCTTAGATGCCGAGTCGGCCAATGGAAACATGGTTTGGCAAGAGTTTGAGCCAAAGCAATGGGAGGAGACGGACGTCGACATCAAGGTCACAAACTCTGGCATTTGTGGCTCAGACTTACACACGCTTCGGTCTGGATGGGTGAGTTTGGGAGATTCTTCTTGGAGCCTTGGCGATGCCCGGACACTCATTATTTTAACGAATAGGGCGAAACTCCATATCCTTGTGTCGTCGGTCACGAAATTGTTGGCGTGGCTGTTCGTGTAGGCAGTAAAGCCGAGGGCAATATCAAAGTCGGCGACATTGTTGGCGTCGGCGCACAATCCGATTCTTGCCTCGGCCGCGATGGCAACTGCGACGAATGCAGCCACGAATCTGAGAACTACTGTACCAACAAGGTCAATACCTACGCCGCCGTGCATCGGAACGGTGGGAAAAGCTACGGAGGCTACGCCCTGTACCATCGATGCCCATCCCACTTTGTCATCAAGATTCCAGATGGCTTGGCGCCAGAATTCGCGGCCCCCATGCTCTGCGGCGGTGTCACTGTCTACTCTCCTCTGAAACATTTTGGGGCCGGCCCTGGCAAGAAAGTTGCTATCGCTGGCGTCGGTGGGTTGGGTCATTTTGCCGTCCTGTTCGCGAAAGCACTGGGCGCCGACGAGGTGGTTGGCATCTCGCGGCAATTGAGCAAGAAAGATGAGGCCCTCGATCTCGGCTGTGATGAGTATATCGCAACCGAAGATGATCAGGAATGGGCCAAGAACAACGCTCGCCGTTTTGATCTCATCATCAGTACAATCGCGTCTGAAAAGGTATGCAGTGTCTCCACTCGGCTCTTGATAACTGCTTTTCGGCCGGAAGTTAACTTGACGTGCCACAGATGCCCGTGGGCGATTATCTGAACACGTTGAGCCTTAATGGCACCCTTGTGCAGGTTGGTGCTCCAGAGGGTCCCATTCAGTTGCCTGTCTTCGCCGTCATCCCTGGTCGTCGATCAATTGCCGGATCCGCAATCGGCAGTCCGAAAGAGATCCGAGAGATGTTTCAGCTGGCGGTCGAAAAAAATGTCAAGCCGTGGGTCGAAAAGCGCTCGATGAGGGAGGCCAATCAGGCCGTGATTGACATGGGAGAAGGCAAAGCCAGGTTCCGCTATGTCCTGCAAAATTGATCTTCAAAGAACGCGAATTTGAACTGTCAAACATGTGAAGACTAGATCGAGTCGCTGGGCGCCGGGTCATCAAAAATAACGCAACGCGGTAAAAAGTTGGCGGGTTAAACAAATTCATGGAGTATGGTGTTTGAACTGGTCAGTGTTTGATAGCGTTCCTGCAGCTGTGAAAAGGAATTTTGAAAAGCATTGGAAAATCACCGCCCTTCATGGCAAATGCGATGTTTGAAATGCCGCCAGCTCCATCGTTGTCAATCAACAGTCAACTCGTAAGACGTCTACAGGACAACTGTAGCGATCAAACAACGATGGAAACTTGACATGCTACATCGCCTTCGTTACCATAGAAGTGGTGTGGAGAATGCCAAGCAGCCGCACGTCGATGCTCGCTCTGATTGGTTTGCAGAACGTACACTGGTGTGCAGCACAACATACTGCGTATAATCGCATCTCAACAGATGGTGGGACAGCTGCACAGCGAGTGGCTGGGCATCAACACACTCCTCCACGCCGGTGGCTGGGAGGAGAAAGCATGCAGGTGAGAGGAGAAAGCAAGCAGATGTGGAGTTACAGCTCAGGTCACTCATGGCCCGCGCACACGCAGTCATTCTCGCATTAGGTCTGGAAGGCCCTGGGAGGGCGCACCTGCCTTCATGATGGGGTTTGCCACGCACGTATTCGGACACCGGCACCGAGCGAAACAGTCGGGCTTCTCTTTTCCCTTGGCTTTGGGCAAACCCTCCTTTTACGAGACAATGATGCCTCGTACAGCTGACATCAGCTCATCAGCTGTCCGGTATAACGACCTCTCTCTTATTTTTTTTTTTGATCGGCTTGCAGACGGCTTGACGGAGAGGTTGTTGATCGATTGCCGCGCGAGCAGTCATCTTTCCATCAATGAGGTTGCAGGGCCGTATGCACCAAGTCGCAGGCTGGTCTTACAACGCTAATGTACGAGGAGACCAACTCAATGACCTTTCTCCACACAGACAAGGAAAAGAAAAAGCCGCCATTTATTCGGCTGACATGATGCAAAGGATTTTGCAGCCAGCGGCTTCATTCTTCCTTTGCTTTCGAACGGAACCTGTACTATGCTCTCGTGCCTGCTCACGGGGACAATCTGCCAGAGCGATATCGGGCAAAGACACTGGTAAAAGCGCGGGCAACGGGAAAAGAATATAGATCTCGAGGTGATGGGATACGGCGCCGGTGGTCATACAAAATGCACTCGCACAACATTAGCAACCCAAGACGTTGCAATGACTGCTGGCAACGGGCTCGATTGACCGCAGATGTTCATCAATGACACACCCCAATCGCGCCAAGCAAGATCCTTGTACGGGCAGGCCCATCTGTGCATATCCCTGCTCTTGGGTGTCGACTTCAGCACTAAAGCTGGTTCGCGCGGTACATATTATACGACAAAGCCGTCGATTACGAGTTCGCAGCCGTCTTTTGCATAGCTCAACTTTACCAAGTCTTGATATGAGGACACGTTCTTGGCTTTTAGCTTCAGTGATCCCGGTGACACCGTCGGCGTCGTGACGAAATCAAGTACAAGTCAGATGTACATATAGCGCGGCGTGGGCAATCGAACCCTGACCTCGTACGGTTGCTTCCTAGTCTGGTCTTCCTCCGGGAAGATGACGTACGGGTTGTCGGACTTTTCACACTCAGCCTCAGGACGACACGCCGAGTCTCCCCGGAAAACCGGACTTGAGCGAATTTGCGGATGAGATACTACGAGGCTGGCGTGCTCTGGCTTACTCACATTGCACAAACGGCCGAAAGCCGGCCTGCATATGTACGTTCTCCGCATGAGTGATCATGATGGGCTTCGTATTACAAGACAGAATGCGGCGGGGAGCAGGTCGGGCAGTCGTGGCTGGACCGTCGGGCAACCATCCTCCTCCCACCCGCTTCCATGCATGCAGAAGCTTCTCAGTACGGCGATGATCAGTCCTCACTGGAAACGGCACTCGGCGGCTCAATTGATGGTCGCGGGAAAAACATGCACCATTGCGGCCACGATGCAGGCTGAATGTCAAAATTCGCCGAGATAGGGAATGGCAAAGGATGCGGATGGGAAAATCCTGCAGGCACAGCAGTGGGCTCGTCTTCGTCTAGCCTCTGTGCTCTTCGATGCAGCCGATTCAGCCGGCGGATGGGGGCGCACAACCTGGCGGGGGAGATGCCGTGTATCTCGATATTGCCTCATCGACATGATGACTGGTGTGGCGGCTTATTGACCGGAGCCAAAGGCCAAAGGCCGGGCACACAAGCACAACCATGAACAAGGCTTCACAGCAAAACGGCGCCTGCATATGCGGCTAACATGCCGCACTGCCCTGCTACAGGCGGCCATCAGAAACGGCCGGCCATGTGCTCAGTGCGGGACGGCGAGAATCTCACAGATGCTCGAGGAGGGAGGGGGGTTTGCTATTGTCGTCAAAACCTGAAAGACGTCCACACAACAATAGCAATCGCTGGAAGCCGGAGGTGCAAACACGATGTCGTGGGCACTACGTTCTGTATGTCGACTGGAGCCACATGTCCGTGGGCCAGTACTAAATCGGGATCACGACTCGTCGTCCCATTTGTTCCGGCGGCATGGACGACGGCCGGTAGCGCTGGGCGGTCCCCGCTGTGAGCGGACCTTGGGAAACCCCTGCCTTGCGCAGGGAGACGCTCCAAAGCGCCCGTTCCTAGACCTTGACGCCTCCGTTCAGCTGCCGTCCATGCTTTCTGACTTAGCGCGGGGTCGCTCTTCCGGCTTGCTTGCTTGCCTGCCTGCCTTTGTCCACCGACTTTGTCCTTAGGGCGAAGAGATTCGGGAAGGGTGAGCGACACATCGGACCACGAACGCATCACCGTGATGGCTTGATCAGCCTACTTTTGTGTAGGGGAAAAACGGATGAGGTGAGGCTCCCGACAAGTCACGGCGTGCAGCATGTTGTTCCATGAATGGGATCCCTAGCCACCCAAGTATCAGACAAGGAGAGAAAAAAAAAAAAGAGAAAGAGAGAAAGAGGAAGAGAGCAGAGAGGGAGGTACCTAAGGCCTTGCTTTGCGCAAAACAGGAACCGCTCAGTGGCTATGGCCCTATCAGAATTTAGCACCGTCGACATTGTCAGGAGTTGCAGTCACTCGGCCCTGCGGTGGGTGGGGTGGGGCAACGACCGAGAGCGGCTAGGCCCGATACGACGACGAACGGGGGGTGTTGTCCGAAGAAGATTTCGCACTGATGCTTGGCCACGACCTCGAGCTTCCACGACGGTGAAGTGTTGGCGCTGGCAGATTGGTCTTTGGTTGTTTGGCGCCAACCTCCCCGAGATCATCATGGTCAGGGTGTTGCTGGTCGGGTGGATGCCGCGGCGTGTTGACCCAGACCCTGTCCTCTCTGGTGCATCCGAGGCCAATCATGTTGCGCTGCCACGACAAGCGCCTGTCCCGTCGACCGGCGATGGAGGGGGCTATGACGGCAATGCAGGGTTATTTTGCAGCCTCTCGTATTTCTGTTCTCTTTCCTCTGTTCGGGCTGGCAGCCTGTTCGATGCTCTCCTGGGGTGCATCCTGCGCGTCTTGTCAAC
>JAPFUF010000688.1:0-13435 GCA_030780645.1 Aschersonia sp. MBC 508
GCTGAGGGCAAAGTGAGATGAAACTGAGCCGAGTCTCAAGGTCGACAGTCGCTGTGAATCATGGCACATGCCGGGCACCTGCACCCGCCAGCGTAACGCGCGCGTGTGTGCAAGCAAGAGAGAGAGTACAGAGAAAAGTAGGGAGCCCGGTGCGGCCTCTCACGCAGCTCATCGCGAAAATGGTGCAGTCTGCCCCAACACAACTCCGAATGCCGTGAGCCACTTGCCAAGCGGCTGCGGTGATTCAAACATGATGGCTCGGGTGCGTGTGCGCGCGCCCGTTGCCAGGTTCAATTATCAAAGAGGCATGGGATCAGTGTAACACATCAACACCAGCAAACTACCTAGCAGGTACCTAGGCACTTTACGGAAGAACAATCATCCTTCGTGGTCAACCACCTGCTTTCCTACCATGACCGACGAAAGTGACGACGAGACCGGAAGCGCGGAGGCCGTGAGTCACCGGGAAACCTAGAGTCAGACTGTAAGCGGCTGCGCACAGCAAATCGGTCGCAACGAGCTGAAGAGACACCTGCAGCGAAGCCTCTGGTTAACTTCTCCTACGATTTGTGTTCACGATTTCCACCAATATAAAGATTCGACTCCTGCCGCTGAGCTCGCTGGCGCCCAGTGCCACTGTCCACGCTACATACGGAGAAAAGTTCTAGAAGACGGCACGCATCTTGTGTGCCGCACACTGCCCTCTTTTTCAGCACACGGTTCAGTCGCAGTCGCCAGCCTTTCTGAGTTGACCGACCTGTTAGGTTCCTAAATGAGAGCGAGGGCAAATGCTGGCCACTGTTAGCATTTTTAATTTTTTCCCCGTTCTTTATTTATTCAGATGGCTCTGGTTCGTGAGAAGAGACTGCTGTAGACAGCATCGACAACGGGGGAGGCACTGATCATCCTGCCGCCAAAGTATCTGCCGTTCAAGCCCTTGATGGCATTCTCGCCGCCCTGGACCTTGTCAAATTTGAGATAGACGTCACCCTTGGAATGTGGATCGACCGAGATGTGCACGACGTGCCCATACTGCTTCTCGGCTTCTGCGCGAATATCTTCTTCGAGTTCTTTGACCCAATCTTCGCCTTCCTCCCTGCAACAGTAGATTAGCCGTCTGGCACGTGGCTTTTTGGAGCGAAAGCCGAGATAGATGTACTTACTCCTCAGGGTCAAACATGTTGTGCAGCACCACGCAGCGACTGGCCAAGTTAACATTGACGGGCAGCGGTTTAGCTTCCGTCTTGGGCTTCAACGCGGCCTGGTCTTCACGTCCGTTGGGAAGCTCGTCGGTCCTGGCTAGTTTTCTCATCAATGCATCGCGACTATAGTTATTGAAGTTTACGCCTGCAACATCCGTATCGTCTAGAGCGCTTGCGCCGCCAGCCTTGTCGCTGTCTCGCCCACCGGCTCTGTCAAACGTTGAGGCTTGGGAGCCCCTGCCTCCGGCGCCCGAGAAGGATGAGCCCTGGAAGTTGTTTTGTCCCGAAAACCTGTGCATCAAATTGGCCGTGCTTTCGGGGGTAAACTTATCGTTGCCCAGACCGACCCGGATAGGCCGGCCTGCAAGGTCAAAGCCGTTCATTTTTTCCAGCGCCTCACGAGCCTGACCAGCATCGCGAAATCTGCCCAAAACCTGTCAGTTCTACCCTCTTCTCTGTTTACTTGAACGAATGAATGGCAAGAAGGAATGAACCAAGGCCAAGACTTACTGAACGAACCCGTATCCTCGACTGCGGCCATTGTCATCCTTCTGTAGCTGTACGTATTCTAGCTCGCCGAACGGCTCAAAGACGGCCTGGAGATCCTGTTCCGTCACATTGAAGTGAATATTGCCAACATAGAGACGATGAAAGGGTATGGAGTTGGGGTGGCCGCCTGACGATTCCGTGGTGCGAGCTTGTCGATTCTTTTCAGCTTCGGTGAGCTTCACGATGATAGGAATACCTGCCAATGGCTTTCCCGTAAGCTGAAGGGCCTTTTGGACCGTTTCTTCACTCTTGAATTCAACGTAGCCAACTCTGTTATCTATTGTGTCAGCCACGAGTGTACACAGTATAGCAGATTGGCCTGTGCTGTGGTGTTGGGGGAAGAAGGAGAAGAAGCGACGTACCCCTTGGATCTCCCGCTGACTCGATCTTTTACAATCTGAGCCTCGTTAACAGGGCCGGCAAACTCTTCGAAAAATTTCTTCAGCTTGTCACTTCGTAACCGAGCAGCCAACTGCTGGACGAAGACTGTCCTGCTGTCGCGCTCATCCTCGTTGGGTTGAGGGGATCTGGATCGTCTACTGGGCGACCGTTCTTTCCCCCCGTGACCTGATTCTCTGCGCTCCGGACGGTCTCGCTCACGATAGTCCCTGCGATCTCGATCATCTCGAGGACGAGGACGCCGACGCGGCGACCGTGAGCGCGAGCGGGATCGCCCCCGCCGACCGCGATAGTGGTCACCATCCCTGGTTCGCCGGGAGCTGTAGCGGTCCCTATCACGACTTTCGCTGCGTCGTCTGCTTCGATGACTTCCGGCATCGCTCCGGGGAGTCGTCTCGCCGGGAGGACTGCCTCTACGGTGGTGCTTCGGTGGTGTCAGTTCTCGCCGATTGTGTCGGCGACGGTGGTGGCGGTCGTGGTGAGATCCGTCTCTGTCGCGATCACGACTTTCTTCGCGGCTCCGAGAGCCATCACGATCGGACCCGTTGTGTGGACGACTGTCGCGGTCGTTTCTAGACGAGTCATCGATCTGAGCACTCGAGGCCTTTTGGGCCGAGCTTCGGGCCGTGGCCTCCAGCAAGGCTTCCACGTCCAAACCTGACATGATGACGTACTCTCCAGCAATGATTACCCGGCAACGCTGCCAGACTGGCTTTGATAAAGTGCAACGAGGGCTAGGTTTTTAGCCGACTTGTCCGGTGACACTTAAAGTCAGTGGCCGGGCATGCGAATTCGCCAACGAAGCGAGCCGAACCATTATGTTGGCTACAAAGTGGAGGCGCAGAAGGAAACTTTTCGCTGTCACGTGAGTCATCTTCTGAGATCCCCGGCGTCTCCACTCTTCTATAATCACAGGCCGACCGGCCTGCGTACAGCCATCTTTGGAGAGAGGCGGGTGAACTTGGGGGAGAAAGTTGCCCCAAAAAAAAAAAAAAAACCCAAGGCGTTCGTACTGAAGAAATCTATGCCCGCCACCTAAGCAACTGCAAGGCAATAAGCCACAATCGCCAGACAGCTGACCAATGTCATCGATCCTGGAGTTCGTCCATCGTGAAATTAGAGTTGAGCCCGTTGAGAAGGAGGAGATACGCTATCACGGATGTCACCTCAATGCTGCCTGATTATGGACACTTGTGCACAGCATTTCAGAGATACCTGACCTGCTTGAGGGTCTCCACGCATACTTCTCACTTGAAGCTGTGATGTTGTATAAATTGAAATATGCCGCACCGCGCACGGCTAACTGTTAAAAAACTCGCAAATGCTTCAGTCACATAATCCAAGTACCTTCCTAGCAGGTAGGTAGCGAATGGCATCGGGCATCGCCCACGGCTTAGAAGGCTATCGAAGCGCGCCCACAAGGACCGACTGTCTATTTTGCGCCATCACACACCCGCCGCCGGAGCCCATTCATCGCCATCTCTCAAGTTCCCTATATGACTCCCAGTCGTTCAACAGGTGGCCTCGATGTTGGTCGTGGTCAATATATTCCATCGAACCAAGAAAACAGTTGGTTCGCTTCAGGTACCAGCCTAAAATGCAACTATTGGCCCATCGATTCTGTCTGGGCAGCGAATCTGGACCAATGATATGCTCAATCAATTTAGTTCTTGAAACTGAATAATTACAACACCGGTTGGGCTATCTCACCTATGCTTGGCTCGTCAGCGGCCCAGCGTGCTCTCACTCTCTCCTCGAATCACTTTCGCCTGGGCCAGCCTGGTCATGTCTGGCTGCATTTCCGCGTACTGGGTCCCAGTATATCCCTGGCCGAGGTACTCCTGACTGAGGTTCTCCTGACTGAGGTGCTCCTGGCCGAGATGCTCCTGACTGAGGTTCTCCTGACTGAGGTGCTCCTGGCCGAGGTTCTCCTGGCCGAGATGGTCCTGGCCCTGGCCAAGGTGGTTCAAGTGGTTCAAGTTGCCGAATGAATCCTGACTGAGGTGCTCCTGACTGAGGTGCTCCTGGCCGAGGTTCTCCTGGCCGAGATGGTCCTGGCCCTGGCCAAGGTGGTAGAAGTGGCTGAATGAATCCTGACTGAGGTTCTCCTGACTCAGGTGCTCCTGGCCGAGGTTCTCCTGGCCGAGATGGTCCTGGCCGAGATGCTCCTGGCCGAGATGCTCCTGGCCGAGATGGTCCTGGCCCTGGCCAAGGTGGTTCAAGTGGCCGAAGGAATCCTGACTGAGGTTCTTCTGACTGAGGTGCTCCTGGCCGAGATGCTCCTGACTGAGGTTCTCCTGGCCGAGGTGCTCCTGGCCGAGATGCTCCTGACTGAGGTTCTCCTGGCCGAGATGCTCCTGGCCGAGATGGTCCTGGCCGAGGTGCTCCTGGCCCTGTGAATCCTGACTGAAGTCTCTGCCGACGTTCCCGCTGTTGCTGCTCTAGTCTCTGGAGACGGTCCTGCTGTTGCTGCTCTCGCTGCCGAAGCCTGTGTTCCCTCCCAGGTTTTTTGTAGAGCCTCATGGCTCTGTCGGCCGCCTTGGCGGCTTGAGAGATTGCATCACTCTGAGTTTTTGACACGTCTCCAGGTGACCCTTCGCGGTAATAAGGATTCCGGGGAATACCGTCAACCTCCCATGGCTGTATTGACGAGGCCTCACAGAGAGCCTTATGCGCTTGCGGCGCTACCAGGCACCGATTGTTCTCCTCTTCGCACTGTTCATCTGATAAGCCATGGCTAAGTCAGCGCCGCCATCCATGACTTACTGGCGATCTGCTAGAGCAAGGGATTCTTAAGAACCCCTTTGCCGTTCCCTTTGCCGTTTGTACCCTACAAAAGCCATCGACGGGGTAATATCTGCGAAGCGTCGGATCAACCTGCGCATAAGCCACCGGATCAATCCACCTAGGAAGCGACGGACCAAGCCCGCAAGTCTGGAGAGAGTTTAGCTCGAGTACGGCCAAAGTCCCTGCGGTGACGTACCCCGAATACTACATGGTTTTCGGCGGTGACAATCAGAGGCGCGAGCAACAAGGTAATGGGGGTGGCAGCCCTCATCTTGTGGAGCCGAAGAAAACAGAATGCCTGTGCTTGGCGCTTGCTTGCAATGGTCTTGACGAGTCTTAAGGAATCACGGTTGAAAAGCGACAGGCCAGGTTTCCCAAAAGGAGATTCTGAGCCTCTTATAGTCTACTCGACAGAGCCGAACCTCTCTCATCTTTTCCTGGTGTGATGGCAATGCCCGAGCTGAGCGGTTTTCCCGATAACGGCACGTGCTTGGATTAAGGGCCTGCTGCAGCGCTGAGTATTGTTCGTGGCGCGGTTCATGACCAGCTTGGTCGTTTCGCATGTTTATGGATCATTGCGTCGCATGTTATAGCCATTCTGCTGAAATCGCATTGTGACTGCACGCACAGGCCGTGGCGTGGCTCGTGAACCGCTCACGAGATTGACTTTTCGAACTTTTCGAGATGACGTTTCATGTGTCACTGGGTCCCGGCGTGCGATTGAAAACGAGCGACCGGATGGCTCGTCGGCCTGAGAGTGCGATGGCTGCAATATCATCAGGCTCCAAGGGGTAGACAATTGTGCCGCGGCGGCCAGGATCAGCAGCAATCAGCGACTTTGAGCCGTGGCTTCGTACTGTCAGGTGTACGTCCCTGGTGAATCCATTTCGGAGGGCAGATCATGTCGGGAAACGTGCTCGGCTGCCTCTTCGATCAATCAACAAGCCCAGCCTGGGGTTAATTGTGATAAACTAGAAGTACAATATGTACGGCACCATTCCCTGGCTATTAAATAGTGTATGTAACGTCGTCTTTGGTACAGCCGGAAAAAAAAAGGGAAATGCACGGCCCACGACTTTGCGTCGGGCCGGGTCAAGGTGACCAACTTCTGTATACAAGAGAGACGAAAAGAGTATCAAGCTTCACGTGCAGTAGAGGCGCAGGACAAAGACCGAGGCTCAAGCGCTATACAATGCGCGAGGCAGGTTGGCTTTATTTTGTCTTGATGGACGTCTGCAACTCGGTGCCAAAGATGCGATCCCAGAATTTACTGGTAACGCCGAAACCCAGCTCATAATCAAGAAAATGATGGGCAAGATGATACTTCTTCAGCTGCTTGTACCAGAGGGGCAGGTTTTCGTGATGCAGGAAGTAGTGGGTCAAGTCATAACACACGTAGCCAAAGATGCCGCCGGCGTAGACAGCAGTGGCCGCGTACCAGTTGTAGCAGAAGACGGCGTGCGCCAACTTCCAGAATGGCGAGGCCAGGACGACAAACAGGGTAGGGGGCATGACCAGTCGATACTTGTCCATGGGGAGATAGTGGTGGATGCCATGGAGCAAGAAATGCATGGTGATGAAGACGCGATTGTCTGGAAGATAACTGCAACATGATGGTGTCAGCCAGTCGGACCAAAGCATTGAGCCAGAATCTCTTGAGATCTCGTCGTACTCATCCAAATGAAACAGAAAGCGATGCAGGCAATATTCCACAAAGGTCCAGAAAAAAACACCGAATCCGAAGTATCCAGCGGCGGCCAGGCCGTTTTGAAGGCCCTGGCTGGCGATGTACATTCCGTAGGTCACGCATGGCAGCCATAGTGTGGGAATGATCCACCACGGCGTCTTGCTCAGAGGTTCCAGGAAGTTTCCGAACAGGGGAGCCGAGGCGCCGCCCTTGAAGTGACGCGGCCGATGGACTTGGTCCAGGTAGAACTCCTTGCTGAAGCCACCGTTCCATATCTGCGCCAGCAGCGGCTTGCTCAGGTCCAGAAACTTGTGCCTGTGGAAGTCCTGGACGTAGTCGGTGTCCCTGCTCAAGTCTTCCTCGCAGGCCATGCCGGTGCGCGGATGTACGGCGGGCTCTAACACTGGCTGTACCGTGTCGACGGAAGCGGCAGGGCCATTCGCGACGGTCGGTGACTTTTCATTGACGACGAAACCGACGAGGGAGTCGTCGAGAACTTCGTATGCAGCCTCGGAGTGGGTATGTGACGTGGCATCTCTGAGGATTTCCTTGATATCTTTGCCGGCGTATTCGATGATGAGGCTACCTCCACCCGGGTGGTCGTCAACAAAGTCTGTGACATCGTAGACATGGGAGTCGATGGTGACGTAGCATGAAGCCGCCGAGCTGTGCGCCTCCACCTCTTTGCGCGTGAAAGTTGGTAGCGTTCTGGCCGGCATAGCGTAGCGATGCGATGCAATGCGATGCGATACGTGGTGGCGAGCTCCGCCACGTCAATCTCGAACAAACGGGATGGCGAGTGAGCAGCAGGTGCGGCGAGAGGTAATATATGGTCGGGATAGAAGGATGAGGAGGGGAGGAAAAGATGAGAGGGAAAAGAAGGAAAAGAAGACGAAGATTACAAAGATGGGAAATTCTGGGGGAGCAAACACGCTATCGAACGATGGCGGGAGTCAAAAGACGTTGGTAGGGGTGAGGCGTGCAAGACTTTAATGAAGGATGGCTCGATTCGTCCTAGCTGGGTAAACAACGTCTCAACGGGTGCCGAGGACAAGAGGTGGCGTTACTATGGGTCGATTTGCAGTTGATAACTTGTCTGTACAGCAAGACAAAGCCAGACACACACGCGCTTCTCCACCCGGCTGCACAAGCGTTGTGCAGGCAAGGCAAAGAAAGAAGGAATTCTAGAAAGGGTGCATGTGACTTGCTCGGACAGCCCGCGCGAGAAACCCAACATGTCTCGCGCAGATGATCCCGGCTGATACTCCTACTATAGCACACTCTTGAAAGCACATATTCGGGTTTTCACGACAATGGCAATTGCAATACCGATCTTGAGAGGATGGATGGATGGATGAATGGGCTGCGGCCTGCGTCGTGCAAGCAAGTGTGGCTGAAGTGACGGCTCGATGCGGGGCCAAAAAGGCCAGGACTTGAGCATACGAAAGTCCGTCAGCCTCTTTGTTCCGACAACGTCTTGTTGCTTTTCGGTTTTGACATCCATCCAACGCCTCCATCTTTCGCTTGCTCAGTACTTCTTTCTTCTTCTTCTTCTTCTTCTCTTTTCTTCTTATTTTTGGGGGGTATTTTTTTTTTTTTTGGGGAAGGGAAAGCAATTATCACGGACTTTTATGGCGACGACAGTCCTGCCGCGGGGCGCCTGGTTGCTCGCGCTCTGCGTTGGTTTGGCTCTCCTCCCGGCAAGAGCTGCTGCATTTGGCGCCGGCAATATCCCGTCCATCGCCCAGGTGCGTACCCAGAAAGACGGTTCGAGGTCCTGAGAGCGACGGTCTGATCTTCAAATACAGGTTGAAGGCGTCAATTGGCGCCATGGCGGTAAGCTCTCTCTTCCCCGCAGCACGTGAAGCGTACAAAGTTGGTTCTCTGATGAGGATGACACGCCGCAGACATTGAAGATATGCTGGCCAGCATCGCCTTTTTGCATGGCAAGAAGTGGACGTCGATGCTCATCAAACGCACATACTTTGGCAATTGGCTCCGAGACTATTCGCAGGCCGTCGACGTCGGCAGCTTAAAGGGCGTCAACGCTGCCACCGTCCGCATCCTGGTACGTCCACTGTCCGCATCCTGGTACGTGAAGGGAGGGGGATGCTGCGCATTCCGTCCCAGCTTGCTGATCATGGTTCGTCAGGTCTGGGTGCTCTCGTTCATGGCCTTTGGCTATGCGACTGAGGAGTTCGAGGTCACGGAAGAACGCTTGGGCTGCTATCGCCCCGAAGAGCACATCGACAACCCCCTGGGCTACGCAGATGGAGTCGACGCCCGCAAGTTCGATCCTCGACTGCGCGGTCCAGTCGAGCCCGTGGAGACGGAAATTGACATGAACACGGGCATGAAGAACTACATCGCCAACGAGACGGGCAGGTGGGCCACCAGCGCTGCCTACATCCGCTTCAGCTTTGCCCGCAGCATTCACTTTGGCCGCCTGTACACGTGCGGCGAGCGCGGCAAGGGCAAGGACGACAACCTCTGCGAAGCCCTGCGCTGCCTCGGCCAGGCCCTGCATTGTTTGGAGGACTTCGGCGCTCACAGCAACTACTGCGAGCTCGCGCTGCGCGAGCTCGGCTACCACAACGTCTTCCCCCATTGCGGCACGCAGACGGAGATCAACGTCCGCGGCAAGCGCATCTACCCCATCGTCACCGGCACCTTTGGCGCCGTCGACTTCCTGCACTCAGTCATTGGGGAAGCCAACGACCACTTCACCCAGTCCGAGGTCGACGAGGTCGACGTGGCTCTCAAGAACGCCCAGAGTGCTCGCAACATTGGCGGCTCCACGGGCGAGCGCGGGCTCTTTGACGGCGCCGGCTCGGGCGACTTCATATCCCTGCTCTCCAAGGTTCCCGACCTCGGCACCGGCTTTGCCAGCGAGGCGCGAGACCTCAAGGCCGCTTCTGAAGCCCAGCAGCGGGACAATGAGCAGCGCGCGCGCGCCGACGGCAATCCCAACGTGGTGCCCGGCATGAGCCCCGACTTTGATCCGGTCAAGACGGCCAAGCGCATCTATCCCATCCTCGTCTTCCGCGATAAGATTGTCAAGGCCATCAGCCGGGGCATCGCCAAGGTGCCCGGGCTCGAGAAGCTACTGGAGCACATCAGCGAGACCCTCACGGCGTTTGTGCTGGGCCTGCTCGCCCCCTTTATCCGCCCCATCATCAACTCCGTCACCAAGGTGCTCAAGGACGGCTCGTCGGGCGTCATCAGCGCCAGCTCCAAGTCGCAGCTTGAGCCGTGGGAGAACAATCGTTGTTCTGATCCGACTCACTCGATGTTGTCCAAGGACCACTTCACTAACGTCTTGAATTCCTGCGCTGGGCGAGTAGCCGCCACCATTCTGCAATACGCAGTTCCGTATGTAATTCGTTCCTATGCTTTCCTTACGTTCCCTCTCCTTTCCCTTTTCAGCGCTCCCTGCGGCCACCCCTCTCTTGTCCTCCATACTTTGCTTCCTACTGACTTTTTTGTCTTTGCCTTTTTTTTTAATGAAAAAGTCGGGTCTTATTCGCGTGGGAGAACCCTAACGTGCCTGTCAATGAGGTCGTCAACGACGTCATCCGCGCCTTCCACCACCCAGCCTTGCGCAACGAATCCATCGAGATTCAGCGCGACATGTTCGCCACGGTACGCAAGTGGGCAGACGAGCACCCCCGGCGTCATGAGCTTGACCGTATCCTATCATCCGAATCGGTCAAGACGGGCAAGAATCACATTCTCAACCAACAAGGCAAAAAGAGCGGCGGCGGCGGCGGGTGCACCGGCCACGGCGCCTTTGAATCCTTGAGCCAGCTCGGCCACGGCAAGGTGGCTGGCTCGCTCTGGTCGCAGGTCAAGACGCGCGACCTCGAGTCCATGACAGGCCGCGACGGCAACGAGTCCGCCAATTACGTGTCCCAGTCTCCGGCGCCCAAGAACAGCAAAATGCCCACTCCGCCATCTTCTTCCTACGCCGCTCCCACGGGGGAAGCAGCTTCCTACATCAACCAGGGGTCATCGTCATCGCCATCGGGCGGATACAATGCGCCTCCGCCCCCGGGGCAGTACTATCAGGGCTACAGCCAACAACAGCAACAGCCAGGCCCTGGATACGGTGGTGGACCTCCTGATCCGCAGGGCTACGGCGCGCCGCCTCCTGGACAATGGGGGCAGCAGCCGCCCTCCGGGTACGGGGGAGGTGGTGGTCCCGGCTACGGCCCTCCGCAAGGCCAGTATCCCCCCTATCATGGAGGACAGCAGCAGCAGCCGCCGCCGCCCGGCTGGAATCAGTACCCCGGTCAGGGCCGTTACTAGGTGGCAGAATCTGCGGTCCTTGCTCTTCTTTTTTTTTTCTCGGTCAGCCGTGGTTGTTCCTTTTGTTGTTTGGTTTTTTTTTTTTTTGGGGGGGGGGCTCTGTTCAATACGTCTCGTCCGATCTATCATTCGATCTATGATTTCTAGGGGATGGAGTTGTAAAAGTGAGGAGCGGTTGGTGCAAAGGAGTCGCGGGAAAGTTGATTACTGTACACGAATGTAAGAAGAGAGAAGAAAAGGAACGTCATGTTGGAATGTATTCATAGTTGTCGCCGCCATGTGAAAGAAAAAGAAAAACGGCCCGTCTATTTTAAAAAAATGCAGTCCCCACGTGCCAGGAGTCCTCTGTTCTAAACGCCGTGCTCCAGCTCCTTAACCCTGATCAATGTTTACCATTTGCCTCTGCGCGGATCTTGGGCTTCCGTTCGTCGAGCCTCACGGATCTCCTTGGTGCCCATGCTCCCGAGGCCGCCCTCGCTGCGTCGCTCCCAGCCGCCGAGCCTGATGACCTGACACGTGGCGTTGTCGCCGTCCCTCGAGACCTCGGTGGCGTAGTCGACGACGTTCCTCGCGCCCTCCTCGGGCGTCTTGGCCTCCTTGATGACGTCCACAATCTCCTGGTCGCTCAGGGTGCCCGACACGCCGTCGCTCATGAGCACCATGAACGAGTACTGCGCGGGACCCATCTCGACGCGCGTGATCTCGGGCTCGGCCGAGACGCCCACGCGCTTGGAGCGAATGTCGCCAAAGGCTCGCGAGTTGGCCAGGCCCGCGATGCGCTCCTCCCCGAAACTGTCGCCGGAAATCATGGAGCCGGCGGGCGCGTACCGGAGGAGACGTCTGCTCTCCGACGGCGTGGCCGGGTGGTGGTCGGACGTGAGCGGGTGCGGAATGCCCGTGGCCGTTTCGCAGAGGAGGATGCGCGAATCGCCCACGTGGGCCACCACCAGGGTTGAATGGGCCGCCGGGTGCCAGAAAGGAGCTGGGGTGGGCGTGGAAATCAGGGCCACGGATGCCGTCGAGCCGCCCTTGAAGCGCGTGTTGCCCCCGATGCCGTGGCCAGAGGGCGTCGCGTGGGGCATGCCGAGTATCTCGTCGTCGTTGAGGGGCATGTCGGAGTCGTCGGGATCGGCCTTGCGCGCTTGCGCTGCGACAAAGTCCAGATCGGCACGGAGAAAGGCATACTCGAGACTGGACTCGACCGTGACGGAGCCCGCCTCATTCGGCTGGTCCGAGAGATCAAAATGCGCAGGGCTGAAGCGCCGGTAGTAGCCGCCAATGGCGGTCCCGTACGACTTGACCAGATCTCGCTCGAGCTGTATCACCTTGCCAATGTCTTGAGAGCCAACGGGAAGGGACTCGGCACCGACCAATGGTTTGCCGTGGTCAGGTTTGTCAACGAGGCTTCTCCCTTGGCCGCCTCCGTCTTGCCCATGTGTCCCACGTCGCGATCCATCCGAGCCTGTGAAAGGGTCGGCCACGGCGTCTCTCATTTCCCTCTTCACCTCCTCGGCGGACTTGATGTCAACGGATTCGAGGGCCCGTTGTTTTGAGATGGTGGGCTCTATGCTAGAGGGCGTTCTCTGCGAGGCGCCCGGGCCCGGGCTCTGGTCCTGGTTCTGGCTCTTTTTGCTACTCTCCTGTGTACTCAAGCTGCTCTGCAGGCCAAACTCCCTGGCAGCCTCCTCGACGTATCCATGCAGCTCGTCGCGCAGGAAATGTGAGCACTGCGTTCCTCCGTGACCGTCAAAGACGCCAAAGTAGAATATCTGGGGGTCCCCGAGCACGCTGTCGGCAGGAGTGGCTTCGCCCGGCTTTTGCTTGACGCTCCTGGGCGCTCTCTTGGCAAAGGCCGGTATGTCGACGGTGCCGGCCTGGTCTGTGTCTTCGTTGTAGGGTCTGCTTCCCCTCGCTGATGCCGAGCCAAAGTGGTGCTTGGCTCTTCGCAACGGTATCCGGACAACCGTCATGTCACGGCTCGCCAAGTTGGGAATCGTGGCGGCCGCGGGAGACAAGCCCGGGCCTGGTGTGTGCGGTGTCGAGGCATCGCGAGGGAGTTTGTGACCGGGCCCGACGCTGCGGTGCGAGTCTGGATGGAGCGACGACGAGGGCAAGTGCGTGACAAAGTATGTATGGAAACACGTGCGTCGCGGCTTGCGGCCTGTGGCGTGTCTCGAGACGGACGAGCGGAAGCGGCTGGCAGCGAAAGGCTGTGCCACGCAACGGCTCGATGCAATTTGTATGGCAGATGCCGAGCACCGCGCTGCTTGGCCAAGGGCTGAAACCATCACCTTCTTTCAGATCACCGGTCGGAGTCCATGGGCCACAAGGGAACGCCGGATGGCAGCGAGACAGGGCTGGAGAGAACGAGACAAAGAGGAGACGTGGGCAGTTCAAGGTACAGCTGCCGGCTATCGGTGTCGTGCGGTACAGTAGGATCTGTATCCGTATTTCGTCGTGCCCGTGTCTGTCTCTTGGTGGGGCGTGAGGTCGCGGTCTGAGC
>JAPFUF010000689.1:0-23508 GCA_030780645.1 Aschersonia sp. MBC 508
CCCCCCCCCCCCCCCCCCCGGGGCGGCCGCCGCCCCAAAAGGGGGGCGCCCTGGAGGACTTTGATCTGCTCGACTCTCGCGGCGCCCATTACGAAAACGAGTGCCGAGCTCGTCACATTCTCGTGCAGCCTTCCCTGGGCCCGACTCGCTTGTCCTTGATACCGTCCGACCTGTTGTGCGACTTTGAACAAACACCCCAGGTCCCGAAATGACAAACAGGAAGGAAGTGTGGGTTCGACTGTCGTATGTCTTACATGGACCGCCGTGCTCCAAACGATGACGCGCAAAGGGCGAATGCGAATCTATCGGTTGGGCGAGGGAGTGCAATAGCCTTGGCATTCGCGTAGTCCTCGACAATGAGAGAGATTGGCCGAGTTGCGCGACCATGCCACGACGTTTGCACAGAAGCCGTTGAATCAGCCTGACGAAGGCAAAGTGGTGTTAGAGATACTCTCGCACGCCCTTTACCAAAAACACGCATCCCTCAAGTGTCCCACATGACCACCCCTCGACTTCTGTGATCCCTCGACGAAAATACCGGCATTCTGGAATGACCATGTTTGATATCGACAGGGCTCCAACCAAATGGGTAAGGACTTACTTGAGTACTGCGGGGCATGACTACATACTTGGTGTCGAAAGAAGAGTACTGAGGTAGGAGACACCGAGAGAAGTGACTTACTGCCCAAAGTCTTTGAGTAAGAAGGGTGCTACATGTCTGATGTACCTGCCTACTCGATACCTTGGGGGATACGTGGTAAATCAGAGATGTATTAAAGGAGCTTTCGCTGCTGTTGCTACTGGCTCGTAGCGAGATTCCCTTCTCGACAACATCTATACGCAACTAAATATCGTCACAGCCCTTCATCCAACAGCTGCTCTACGCCTCCGCGGCTGGTAGCACGTCCACCTAGCTCATGGCTTGGAGATTGACCATAACCGCATTGGCCCTCGCTGGTCCCGGATTATCAGCAGTATGCCTCGAGAAAGCCTCGACAGTGCCAGGCGGGTGGAAGATGCTCGATCGTGTGCCAGAACCATCGACCCTTATGAGATTCTCGATTGCCCTGCGTCAACCTGGCATTCAAGATCTCACATCGAAAATCCTGTCGAATTCTAGATTACAGGCAGCTGACATTCTGGCGATGCGGCTGCCCGACAAAAAAGATGTTGAGAATGTGATGAAGTGGCTCGGTAGCAACGATATAAGCACAGCAGCAGTCGACCACGATTGGATTCACGTCTCGACAACTGTGGAAAAGGCGAACAAATTGCTCGACATGCATTTACGAAGATACTCATTCGACGACAAAGCGCCGATCCTTCGAACGACGGAGTATAATATCCCAGATGAACTTGCTGGGACCATCGATTTTGTTCATCCCATCGCTAACTTCATGACCCCCGAACACGAGGTGTCCAAGGCGACACTGCTGCCCAGGGACCAGGTATTGAATCGACGTGACGATCCCTGCTTTCCATCGACAAGACAAGATTGCCTGAGTAAGCTGTACGGCATTAACTACGTCACGCCCGATAATCAATCGCCTATTCGTTTCGGAATCACCGGCTTCTTGGAACAATGGGCCAATTACGCCGACTTGCATGAGTCGTTCCTACAGTCGCGCCCCGATCTCATCAAAGCCGGTTACAATTTCACGGTAGAGCTCCTTAATGGCGGAGAGAACAGACAAGAATTTGGCACAGCCGGAACGGAAGCCAATCTGGATATCCAATTCGGGATGGCTGTTGGGTACCCGACGAAGGTGACCTACTACAGCGTTGGCGGCCGGGGAGTGAAACTGGACGATCAGGGAGCGCCGTTGAAGGGCGAGCTCGACGATAATGAGCCTTATCTCAACTTCCTAGAGTACATCGCCCGCAAGCCAGACGATGAGCTCCCTCACGTCATCTCCATGTCGTACGCGGACGACGAGCTTTCAGTGCCCAAACCGTACGCCATCAGGGTCTGCGACTTGATCGGCATGCTCGCTGCTCGCGGTGTATCAATTCTCAGTGGCTCCGGCGACGGGGGTTCCCGGGGAGGAAGGAAAGCAGAGTGCAGATCCAACGATGGAACAAACAAGGATATGACGATTTCTACGTTTCCGGCTTCGTGTCCCTGGGTAACTTCGGTGGGAGCCGTGAACAACGTTGGGGATCCGCCAGAGGGGGCGGCCTTCAGCTCGGGGGGTTTCTCCAGCTACTTCTCTCGTCCCGAATGGCAAATAGAGGCTGTGGACACGTACGTTCAGGCCCTCAATGGCCATCTCAAGGGTTACTACGATCCCAACATGCGTGCTGTGCCTGATATCTCTGCCGTGGGTACCCAATTCGTCACCATTGTCAACGGCCAAATGACGATGTTGCAAGGGACTAGTGCGAGCACACCGGTCGTGGCTGCGATGATTGCTTTGATCAACGACGCCCGTGTGCGCAAGGGGAAAAAGACTTTAGGTTGGCTGAACGGCGTTCTCTACTCGCCCAAAGTCCGTGAGGTTCTTCAGGATATCACATCGGGCCAAAGCTTTTCATGCGTGTTCTCTGACGGAAGAGCACCCGGCGGATGGCCTGCCGCCCGAGGTTATGACGCCATAACCGGTCTGGGGGTACCTAACAACTTTGGAAAATTCATGGATGTTCTGGTGGAAGTGTAATCGCAAGTGGAAGAATGAGAGACGGCAATCGGCTGACGGCGTTGGATGAGGTCGCAAGGCATCTTGGCTGTTTCGTGATACGTCAGACCGCAACATCCCTTTGTCTCATACAAGTTTGTAAAACACGCGTCTGTCATGTTGATGACTTACGAGCAGCATACTTAATAGTAGCGCATATTCAGTCCAACGGCCGTCGACTTTGTAACCGACCGCGTAGCGCGGATCAAGAAATGCCAGTCAAACGTGGATGCAAGGCAACGTGAACGTTTGTTGCCCCGCGTGCGTGCGGGGCCCGCGTGCCATGGACGGGAACCCCCCACCCGGGAAGCGTAAATGGGCGAATGATCGGCCGTCGCGACGGCGGCTTGATGGAAAAGGCTGGGGCCGACTAGCCCATAGCAGGAGCCACCGCGACCTGGGGCTAGTCGTCAATAACAGCCGCCCATAGGAAGCGCGTCAAGTACGCCTGCCTCATTGATCCGAGGCTGCATGTTTGCTGTTGCTACTACCCATGACTTTTGCCATGATTGCTTAAGTCAATTGCTGCCGACCCCTCTTTAGAACCGAAAAACCTCATATGCTCCCGGACGTCTGGATGGCGACCTCTTCACCGCGCTGAACATTGGTCTCGCGCGTGCGCGCGTGTGAAGGGGGATCAGCATCAGACAATTGGCAAACGGATCGGCCGAGCAAGCAGCGCCCCTGTTGCGGCACATTTTGAGTCTGGATTCCCTCTCTGGTCGATTCAATAACTGCGCATTTGCACCACACTCACTCTTCCGCAAATTTGGCATCGATTCGTCTTACGATGCTCGGCGCGATTTCATCGAACATCATCGCAGCTACCTAGTCAGTTGAAACTGATCCGATTAAAGCGCGTACAATCAACGACGGGCTGTCAAACGACGACGCGGATCGAGCCAAGGGGTCGAATTGTTTGCGGCTAGCAATCCGTTACGCCGGGGCTACAACCTCTGACCTCTGGCGAAAATGCCCACACAGTCTGTTGGGCCTGAAGCCGACGAACACCTTCGAGACGTCGCCAATGCGTTGCTGAAAGCCCGCAAAGTCATTGTAGTCACTGGGGCGGGCATAAGTACCAACTCTGGAATTCCGGTAGGGCAAGAGACAGAATAGCGCAAGGATCTCCTTGCTGACCTTCACAGGACTTCCGGTCGGAGAATGGTCTGTATTCACTGATTCAGGCTCAATTCGACACGGCATCTCGACAAGCGCATCCGGAAGAGCTAGCAGCCAGCAGTTCAAATGCTAGCAGTGCAGATGCCAGCGATGATTTCAGCGAGCTACACCCAGCAAAGAGAAGAAAGTCATCGGATGTCGATGTCAAGGGCGGCAATGAAGCTGTAGCCATCAAGACGGATCAAAGCAATGGGGGAGATCCAACTGAGGTCAAGCTTATACCCTCGTCGGTGTCAGGCTCGCCAGCGGCGGCAGCGCACTCGCCAGAGGCCAAGACCGCGAAAAGCCGGCTTGCTGTCGAGACGTCCTTCAACACACCACGATCAAAGGAAATTGGGCTTTCTGTGGCTTCGGGACCGTCAACGTCACCTCTGTCATCCCCTCCAACCGAAAATTTTGGCGGACGGACGAAAAGAGAGTCGTTGCCGTTCAGCTCATCACCACTGTCGTCCCCCCCGTCCATCTTGTTCGATCCGTTCATGCGACTTTCGTCGTCAACAGTTGGTCGCTGTGAAAGTAGCACATCGCCGTCCGAAGTTGATGAGGATGATGACAACGAAAGAAGCAACGGCGACATGCCTTTTGAGATGTTTGCATGCTCTCAGGGTTCGGCTGGAGGTCGAAACACGCTTCCAAACATGAAGGGGAAAGATCTTTTCGATGCAAATATTTGGTCTGACCCCATCAGGACGTCAGTCTTCTATACGTTTGCCACATCCTTACGGCAGAAAATCAAATCCGCCGAGCCGACCACTTCGCATCGGTTCATCAGCCACTTGAGAGATCGTGGGAAGCTAGTCAGATGTTACACACAGAACATCGATTTGATTGAGGAGAAGGCGGGACTTTCGACACGTCTACAGGACGGACCTGGGAGCCGAAGCCGCTTTTCACGAAGATCAACGGCCAATACGAGTCAGCTCAGCACAATGGTGGAAGAAGGTGATATAGGCTTGAGCGAACAGCCAGCTTTCGATGCGTCGAGCTTGACCGATTCTCCCGAATTAAGCCAGACTTCCCAAGATTTGACCTCGCACGGGAGTAACGAGGGAACAGAAAAGATAACGGAATCGGAAGTGAGAAACGCAGGAACGACTAAGCCGTCGCAAAGGTCGAGGAAGAAGCAGCTGCCTCGCTCAGGCGTGGAGTGCGTGTTCCTCCACGGGTCTCTGGCGCTTTTGCGGTGTTTTCTGTGTGGTCAGCTTTGCTCATGGGATGAGGATGATCGGGCGGCAGAGACATTATCGGGGCAGCAGCCCGAATGTCCGCATTGTGTTGGCGCAACGATTGCTCGGGAGGAACGCGGCAAACGTGCTCTCGGTGTCGGCAAACTGCGACCTGATATCGTGCTGTATGGCGAGGAGCACCCCAATTCACACCTCATCAGCCCCATCATAACCCACGACCTCGCCCTGGTACCGGACATGTTGCTCATTCTCGGTACGAGTCTGCGAGTCCATGGTCTCAAGGTCATGGTCAGGGAGTTTGCGAAAGCCGTGCACAGCAAGGGCGGCAAAGTAGTATTCGTCAACTTTACGAAGCCTTCTGAAAGTATATGGGGCGACATCATCGATTACTGGGTGCAGTGGGACTGCGATGCCTGGGTCAACGATCTCCAGTCCAGGATTCCCAGGCTCTGGCGGGAGCCCGAACCGCCAAAGCCAAAGATCAAGCGAGAGCCTAGCAAATCATCTGAGAAAAGCGTGCGGGAAGAGAAGAAAAGACCGCCGGCGGCAAACCCTGTGGCACTGCGTGACACGAAAGTCACGGGTGCCTATTGGACAAGCAAGGTACTCAAGGAACTGCACCGAATCACGTGCCCATTGGAAATCAGCGTGGAGGAAGCACCTGCTCGTGGACCTGCCCGTCGGCTTTCCGTGTCCATCATTATTCCCTGCTCAAAGGCAGTCGGACCTGCATCTGATGCAGCAGACGGCAATCACCAGAGGCTTGCCAAGACCAAGACCAAGCGAGCTCGCAAATCGGCTCCCGGAGCTCTGGAGAAGACGCACGACAAACTGTCAACCGCAAAGACGAAGCGTGCAAGATCGGTGAAGCATGAGAACGGCCCAGAAGGTGCTGCAACGCCCAAATCGCAAACAGAAATCAAGGCTGGCTCTGGGACGGCGAAACCGTCTCCTGCCACCTTCACGTTGGACGGTGCAAGCTCTATTCTGAGTTCAGTCAAAGTCAACCCGCGGGTTCGGAAGAGAAAGGTCATTGACGGCGAGGAAGTTCCTGCACCATTCGTCGGGAGGAGACGCGGCGGCAAGGCAGCAGCAAAGGTGAACAAGGACGAGTTGAAGCTGCCTCCAATACAGCCTCCCACCATGGCCCAACCAGCATCTCCGTGCGACAAGCTTCAGCCCATGGAGCCTAGGAGCAAAGCGATTGGGCCCTTGTCTTTGCTCTCGCCAAATCTGCGGAGTGCTGGCATTTTCCAAAAGGCCAATGCCTTTTATATTGAGGACCCGATTGTCCGGCTGTTTGGTGAGGCACCATCTTGGTCACACGGTGCCAGCGACTTGGATCAGACAACGCTGTGCCAACACGAAGCCGAAGAAGAGGCGCGCGTGGCATTGACACTCACTGTCATGAGGAACGGCAGTCCGACGAGGAAGATTGAGCCGCGGAGACCGGGGCTAGGGAGTCTGGCTGGTCAATTGATGAGATGGGGCGCGACCTGGGACTACGGCAAGGGATGAATTGAGAGTGAGGCGTCTCTGACTGTTGTGTTTCAAGGCGATGTGCGGTGTGAATAGTTGGTTGATGAATCATGACGAGGTGGAATAGAAGGTCTGGCGCATTAGGTGTTGGGAGTTTTTTTCATCGGACTAGCTACAATTTAATTGGCAGCGGGTATTTTTTGGATTCATCTCCATGAATGCATCAGAGCGTACGGGTGCACATGTGAGTCACGATCAATGGGCAGTCGCCGAGCTGGAGGCCGAGATGTATGCTATCCTATCCTACCCTACATCTTGGCCATTTTCGTCTCGTTTCCGCTCAATGGATCAATGCAGGCAAGGAAGGCTCTTGCGTTGAGACGAATGGCCTCCCGTCTGTGCCAGGGACGTAGGTTTGGTCCGGAAAGTCCGGGCAGCGTAAAGGCGCAATTGACTTTGGAAGGCAGAGCGCGTAATAGTAGTCATCTGCGAGCTCGGGGCTACTAGCGGGCGGCGGCTGGAGGGCGCGAATGACATGTTGGCATGGCATGCATAGCAACGAAAGCAAAGCGGGGGAAGGGGGGGGAAAGGGGGAGGGAGCTTGTTGATGGCACAGCGGCGGCGGCGTTGAGTCACACTCGTTCCGTTGTCGTTATAAGTTGTCCGTTATCAGTCACATCGTACTCTTTTTTTTTTGTTTTCTCATTATCAATCACATCTTATTCTTTTTTGTTTTTCCAACTTGAAATTAAGTTTGAATATCAATTGCAATTCCCCCTCCCCCCCCTGCCCTCCTCCGTTTCTGAACACGTCTTTGTATTCGTCGCGATGGGATCACAGGACGTCGTTGCGCTAAGAAGCAAGGCAGGCGTACCGGTCAAGCCGTTCGGGCACCAGTGGAGGGAGGATTTCCTCTTTGACCCGGAATGGCACAACTTGAACCACGGTATGTATAAACCTTTCCTGCCCTGCCTCTCCATGTCCTCCCATCCATGCTGGTCAGGGCACTTTAGAAGAGAATGGGAGAAGCAGAAACAAAAAAGAAAGGACACAAAATGGGGGCGGCAAGTTGTTGTATACTTGCCATCACACACACACACCAAAAAAATAAAAATAAAAAGGATATATGAAAAAAAAAACAGAAATTCTCTTGAAGATACACATGGGCTTTCCATCTTCTTATAGCCAAGCAGCCGTCACCACCGAAACAGATAAAGCATAGCAAAGGTCACTCTATTTTTTTGTTAACTCTTTTTTGTGCTGCGAAATTTTCTAGGTTCCTACGGCACATATCCGCTCGCCATCCGTGACAAGCTCCGGGCGTACCAGGACCAGGGCGAGGCGCGCCCCGACCAGTTCCTGCGCTTCCTCGAGCCCAAGCTGCTGGACGCGTCGCGCGCGGCCGTGGCCTCGCTCATCAACGCGCCCCTCGACACGGTGGTGTTTGTGGGCAACGCGACCGAGGGCGTCAACACGGTGCTGCGCAACCTCGTCTGGGGGGACGGCGACGGCAGGCCCGACGTGGTCTTCAGCTTCTCGACCGCGTACGAGGCGTGTGCCAAGGCCGTCGACTACCTGGCCGAGTACCACGGCAGCGCGAAGCTGGAGCACCGCGAGATCCCGCTCCGGTACCCGGTCGAGGACGCCGACATCGTGCGGGCGTTTCGCGAGGCGGTGCGGCGCGTGCGGGTGGACGAGGGGAAGCGCGCGCGGCTGGCCATGTTCGACGTGGTGTCGTCGCGGCCGGGCGTCGTCTTTCCCTGGGAGGCCATGGTGGCCGCGTGTCGGGAGCTCGGGGTGCTGTCGCTCGTCGACGGCGCCCAGGGCATCGGCATGGTGCCGCTGGAGCACCTCACCGACACCGACAGGGCCGACCCGGACTTTTTCGTCTCCAACTGTCACAAGTGGCTGCATGTGCCGCGGGGCTGCGCCTTCCTGTACACGCCGCTGCGGAACCAGCACCTCATCCGCACCACCGTCGCCACGAGCCACGGCTTCGTGCCCCTGAGCGCGCAGCAGCAGCGCACGAATCCCCTCCCGCCGCGCGAGGGCGGCAACGCCTTCACCAACAACTTTGCCTTTGTCGGCACAAAGGACACGGCGCCGTACTTGTGCGTCAAGGACGCCGTGGCCTGGAGGCGGGACCGCTGCGGCGGCGAGGACACCATCAGGGCCTACCTGTGGGATCTGAACAAGAGGGGCGTCAGGCTCGTCGCCGAGCGGCTGGGCACCACCTTTCTGGACAATGCCAGGGGCACCATGACCAACTGCGCCATGGGGAACGTGGCCCTGCCCGTGTTGATAGTGGATGATGGGGAAGACGAAAGAGAAGGGGAAAGCGGAGGAGGAGGGGGAACTGCGCAGGGAAGCAGCGGCAACAGCAGCAGCAGCAGCAGCAGCGTGAAAAACGAAACCGCCAAGAGTACGGATGTGCCGGTCGCGAGAAAACACCAGGGGCGGTTGTTTCAGTGGGTAGCCGAGACCCTGGTGGGCGATTACAAGACCTTCGTGTCGCAGTTCATGATTGGGAACCGGTACTGGGTCCGCATTAGCGCGCAGATTTACCTCGAGCTGAAGGACTACGAGCTCGCCGCGGACGTGTTGACGAGCCTGTGCGAGAGAATAAAAAACAAGGAGTATCTAGAGTAGAGTCCTGGTGGTTACTATCTGGTTATTTCTTCTTCCCTTTTTTCTTTATGGTTGATTGGTTGGTTGGTTGGTTGGGGGGGGGGGGGGCTTGCTTTCGGTGCTTCGTCTCGCCGGCTGCAGCAGAGGCGGAGGGCGGGCGGGCAAGCTGTGTGTGGCCACCGCGTACTGCTGCACAGGAATAGATCGAGTGATGAAGATGAATTTGAAAAAAACCATGACGGAAACAACAAGTGCAAGGTGAAGAGTGGCAAAGAGAGAGTCGAAAGGCGGGCGGCCAGTAGGAACAGGACTTGGCTGCTCTCTCGGACCACAACTGACATTCACAGAAGCGTCATCCTCACACACGCTCGCCGCGGGTGGCGCTATCGTCCACGTTGAAACCGGAACATGTCCCACCAAGGATCGTCTCCAACCCGCCGATGCTCAGCTGGCTTCGTGATGCTTTATTTAGGGGCAGAGTTGCTGCGCAGCAGTTTACATAATACGTGACCAAAACCGTCCTGGCTCTCTCTGCGCCGCCCGGTCGCACACGACTGTTGCAGCAGCACTCCGGCCGAGAGGATGCCGTCGTTGTGGCACAGCGGAGAAGTGCTGTCCCGCATGAACCATGGGCACCCGCAGACGGGCCCCGGAGATGAGGCCCTTGCTCTCCGCACTGCTGACGATATGTGCCGTCTCGTGTGAGCAATTCTCGCGTGACCACTGTTGCCATAAAACGCCAAACGAGGGAAAACGACCGTCAAGCAGTACCATGAAATGTGAAGAATGACATTGCGTGCGGGCTGACCGAGGCGCGCTGCACCAGATTACCAAAGGACCATCACTTGACCTCGAAATGCGAGGGCAGGGTCCGCGTCTCTCTGGCTGCTGCACTGCATTGCACAAGGTAGCTTGCCAAGCTCTTTGTTCGTCGGTCGCTGCCTCTTGACGCACATAGCGATTGATACTCGCTCGGCACGAACACATCCACCGCCAAACGGCCGATCCTCATGGTGATGCGCGCACGGAAGCAAGCAACCCTCTTTTTATCTTGTTTTCCCTACCTGCTGCTCTCCCTCTTGCCGCTTGCTATTTTTACGCACCTTTCTTCCAATCGATCTTTGTGTCTCGGAGGGAAGGAGTAAAGACATCTTCCGTGGTCGCGTTTGAACGAATTGTAGGCTTCTGACCGAGGTCGGTTTCATCCTCGTTTGGAGAGACCACCCCCCCGGGCTGCGTATGTTTCGACGTAACGCAGTCACTCTTTTTTATTCCCTATAACATGTACTCGACTCGGATCGGCATGGTTGGGGGAGACTAGAGAAACATGGGGACGCCGACGGGACAAGCGCCGGATCATGTTGTGCACGGTTGGGTTGGTGAAACTGCGTGACGAATGGCAGCTCTCCTCTTGCCCGGGTCTGCGAACACAGCGCTCCCTAGCGCCTCACATTCTCACTTTGCCTTGCTTCGCCCTGCGTCTTGAGTTTTATGAGCCAAGTCTGTGCTACTTACTCCCAAATGGCCCATCGCTTCATGGGAGTCTCAAGCAAGAGTGTCGAATTGTTCGGACGATAGACGATACACGCAAAATCGGACGTGCTTGTCTCGCCGCTGTTTCTGAATGGACGACAGTATTCCATTTTCTCTTACAAATGATGGCATGTTGCTTGCGAAATTGGGGTCCAAGGCTAAACGCCTGATTCCACGAGGCGGCAAAGCAAGTTCGGTCAACTGGACGGACAAACGGCATTGCATTCGGAAAAGAGCATTGGACTGCGACCGATAGTCAATGCCATGATATAGAACAGCGACTTGTCATGCTGGGGAAATTTCGGCACGCAGTAAACACGACTATTCGGCAGATCATCATGCCCTTTCTTTCCCTCTCTCTCGTTTCCCCCTCCCAATTGCACTCTGCACTCTTGCACTTGCATCGACGACGGCAAGAGCGAGCCAGCATGGCTTCGGCCCCACAGGCCATGACTGCTTCTTACTCTCTCAGCCAATCAGCCCCGGTCGTCGTCAGCTATCCTATGCCGGTCCCCACCCGGTTTGGCGACAGTCCGCGTTTTGGGATCGAGGCGGAGTGTTTGAAGTGCCATTCTACCCGTGGCACTACACCACGCCCCCCCAATGGCCGGCATAGCCCGCCGCGTCACACGCCAGCGAGTGTCGGCATACCTTTCCCGCGAGGGATTTCCCTTGCGCCTTGATGCGCGCGCGATTCCCCATGGACCGTTGCCAGAATGTTGCGAAACGCCTCCCGCGTGGACGTGGCTGGCTGGACTGGCCGGCCCTGCCCCTGGCCCGCCGCCTCACATCAGGAGACATACAAGAAGTCCGTTGTTTCCTCCTTGTCTGAGGTCTCGGCTCTCGTGGGGAGATCAGATACAATATAGGTTCTTCCTTCGTCGAGAGCCGTTCCTCGTCGTCTCTTCATTCCTTTCTTTGTTGCCTTTTCAAACTGAGTCGTTTGCTCAGCGAGGCACCATTTCGACTGGGTCGATTTTCTCTTCTTTTAGCTCAGGAGCTTTCTCTCATTACAATTACTTCTGTTCGCGCGAGACCGCCTGGTGTGAGTCTACATGTGTGACGAGATCCGACCAAGACTTTAAGACGTCTATAAACGCATCGGGAGCTGGTCTTTTCCTCCCTCTCTATTCACTTATACGACAAGGAAACGCATTTCCAAAAAAATGCATACCCAATCTTTTCTCGCACTCTTGTGCGCCTCCTTCTCCTTGATGACGGTGTCGGTGGCAGATATCCAGAAACGCTCGTTTTCCGTCGAGCGAGTCGCCAATCCCAACTTCGCGGGACACGATGGCCCCCGGGCACTGATCAAGACATACCGAAAGTTTCTCATGCCACTGCCCGATGGCTTGATGGAAGCCATGGAGGCTCAGCAGAAGAAGAACGCCGCTGCCGCCGCTGCCGCGACGAAGAGGAACGTGAAGCCCTCATTCAAGTACTACACTCGGGACGACGCTGCCAAGAGAGGCATCATTGACGATGTGCTAGGCGGGCTGGGCCTGGGAGGCGCAAAGAAGAAGGGTAACCAGGGCGCCGGTGCGACCCCAGCTGCTGGCGCGGCCCCAGCTGCCGGTGCAGCCAAAGGCGCTCAAAATCAGGCCGGCAAGGGCAAGGGCAAGGGCAATGGCGCCGGCACCCAGCAAGCTGGCAACAGGAACAACCAGACCATCAACGCCAACGGCAACGCGGGTGCCAGACAAGGTGCCGGTAACAACAACGGCGGCAACACCGGTAACGGCACAAACGCGGTTGGTGGCAACAGACAGGTCGGCAGTGTCGCTGCAAACCCGGAGAAGATGGAGGCCGAGTTCATCTCTCCTATCAAGATTGGCGGACAGCCGGTCAACGTCGACTTCGACACGGGCTCCTCAGACCTGTGGGTCTTTACCAGCGCTCTCGATCCTCAGATCACGGCCAATCACCGCATCTATGACCCGACCAAGAGCACCTCGTTCAGGGCTGTGGAGCAGAACAGCTTCAACATCAGCTACGGTGACGGCTCGGGTGCCTCGGGCACGGTCGGCATGGACGTGGTTGATGTTGGCGGCGCCAGCTTCCCCAGCCAGGCCGTCGAGCTGGCCACCAAAGTGTCTCAGCAGTTTGCACAGGACCAGACCAATGACGGACTCATGGGCCTGGCCTTTTCGCAAATTAACACGGTCAAGCCCCAGAAGCAGAAGACTTTTTTTGACAATGTCAAGACCTCGCTAGCCGAGCCCGTCTTCTGCGCCGACCTGCGACAGGGAGCGGCCGGCACCTATACCTTTGGCGCCATTGACAGGTCCAAGTTCAAGGGTGATCTCTCGTGGGCCCCGGTCAACAACTCACGCGGTTTCTGGCAGTTCAGCAGCGAGAAGTTTGCCGTCAACGGCGGCCAGGTTCAACCGTCGACCTCTGGAAGCCAAGCTATTGCCGACACGGGCACGACACTCATCCTCGCGGACCCCGCCATTGTTCAGGGGTACTATTCACAAGTGCAAGGTGCCCAGAGCACCCAGCAGGGCGTCATCTTCCCTTGCGACACAAAGATGCCTGACCTGGACCTCGACGTCGGCGGCAATTACATGGCCAAGGTCTCGGGCAGCGTTATTAAATTTGCCCAAATCGGCAACGGTTGTAAGTTTTTTTTCCCGCGTTGAGTGAGCTCTTGCAAGCTACAAAGACAGTTGAAGCTGACCAAGTGTTCTCCAGCCTGCTTCGGTGGTCTGCAAGCAAGCCCAATTTCCAAATTCGCCATCTACGGCGACATCTTCTTCAAGTCCCAGTATGTCTGCTTCAATATGGGCAACAATACGCTTGGAATGGCACCTCACGCGTAAAGAAACCCCGCGGCCTTGGTAATAGACTTTGGCCACTGACGAACAAAAGACTGTCGTCTCAGGTGGCAGTGGAGGATTTTATTCGGGGATTTTATTTTTAATTTCTGGAAATTAGAAGGCTGTAGTTGAACCGCACCACTTTTACAGGCTGTTTCTAGAGCGCCAGGCCCCCCTTTTGGAAAAAGTGGCTTGACGTACTGAACACGCTCGCATGGGCGAATGCACATAGGAAAATGACAGGACATTATTACTTGATACCAATCAATGAAGAGAAGCCATTGAGATGGAACGTGACTTGCGTTCCTGATCAACCCAGCCACAATGACGTAGGGACCGCCGGCCGAGTAAGCAGCCATAGTGACTGGCGCCGAGCATCGACCAACGAACGTCGGGCGACCAGGCTGTGACTCCCTGCCAGACATCAGCAGACACATCCGGGGTCAGTGGCGAAGCTGTCCCTCTAGCAGTCTTGACTAGCTGATCTTGCTCCTCCACGGCCTGAACAGCCATGGTTGGTACAACCCCTCAAGAGCCTCACGTCAGACACTCGGAAGTGGTATAAGAGCAGCAGACATGCATGTCTATCCCTCCCCCCTTTGCTCCCCTTTCACCCAGACTGCAGTCTACTTTCTCCTCGCCCCAATCTAGCTTCATTCTCCAAAAGTATTCAAATCCACGCTGCGAACATGAGTCCTTCCAGTCAAGCTGGATCCGCCAGCACCGCGGCTGCCGCCGCCGCCCCCAGCAACACAAGCGAGAGCGAGAGCAAAGGCGCAGCATCATCGTCCTCTCCATCATCGCTCTACCAGAAATGGCGGGCGCTCAAGGGCCCCGAGCCCATCAAGGACGAGGACATATTGAAATACACGGGCAAGACGCGCGCCGAGCTGACCGCGTGGGCGGACCAGCAGCCGGGCGTCGGCAGGAACCAGCTCGCGGGGAAGCTCGCGGCGGGACCGGCCTCTGGGCTGGGCGGCTTGGCGGCGGGGGAGGGGTACGGCGGCTGGGGGACGGATGCTGAGCCGGCGGAGGGAGCGGCGCACCGGGGCATGAAGTTTCCGCCTGGGAGAGGGGGGGACGGTGCTGCTGCCGCGGACACGGGCGAGAAGCGAGGCGAGGACTAGGGATGCAGCGCGTGAACTGTGCGTCTGGAGCCGACGAGGGACGGAACTGCGTGTTTTTCAAGGACAGATTCGAGCGCAGCGCAGCGAGGACAGCCCGCGGCAGGCGACCCCCGGTCGGGCCGCCGGAGGCATGGCGACAACAAGTAGATGAAAGATACAATCAAGAAGCCTGTTGTACGCAGACCCAGTCGAGCGCAGCGAGGACAGCCCGCGGCAGGCGACCCCCGGTAGGGCCGCCGGAGGCATCACAGCAAGAAAAGTTGTCAATTACCAGGTACCCCCCCACTCAACGGGTACTTCGGGAGAGCGGCAGCCAGACCTGCCAGCTGCACGGCGGCCGGAGTTTGCGGCTGACTGTACATATTACGTGCGTGCGTGCTGGTCGATGCTTGCAGCGGCACCGGGGAACGCTATGCCCAGCTCTTCCCCCCTCAAACAGTGGAACAAGAGGCCAGCAGCTCCTCTGTCACAGTGTCGATGAGAGCAGAGAGACGGCCTGGGAGGGAGTGCAGGTGCCTGACGCGCGTGCCAGCGCAGGCCATCGACTGGTAGTGGATTGCATCCAGAACCTTGAAAGCTGCGCAGCGTCAATCGCCGGTGGGTAGCGTCGCGTACACGCACATACTACTTTACGCACACATACACCGTGAATCGCCGTCGGCATCATTCAGGCAGCAGAGACTGCAGGGGCGCGCGTGGGCTCTCGTTTCTGACCTGTGCTCGTGCATGGAATGCAGCAGGCGGCTCGCTCGTGGAGCAAAGCCGCAGTTGCCAGCCGACCAATCTCCCATTTCGCAGTGCTCCCCATGCTTTGCTGAGTCGTGTCGTGCGCCGGATGCCGCCGACGACGACGACGGCCGACAATGGCACAACGGGGGCCTAGAATACACTTTCATGGTGAGGTCGGAACGGCGGGTCCATGCCGTGCCTTTCGCTTACTCGGGAAATCGGGCTCGCTCCAGGCCAGGGTGCGCTGTGTCGCGTGCCCCGAGCTTCTGCTCTAGGAGCGCCGCGACGCCCTGACAGCGGCCACCACGGCACGGCCCCCAGTAGCAGACGGCAGCAGACGGGCACAACCAAGTCCAGACACCACACGCGAGCTACCTCGAGCGCAGCGAGGCCAGCCCGCGGCAGCGCCGCCGGAGGCACCACCCGCAAAAGAGCGTATACCCAGGAAAACTTCGACAGAATGGGATCAGAGGACAGCGGGCAATCTAGATCTGCAAGTTGACGAGAGGACTCGCGCAGGCGCAGGTCTGGGCCTTTTCCGTCCAGGACACGTTACCGTCTCAGGCAAGCAAGACGGTGCTGCGGCGTAAAATGCGGCCGATGACTCGCCGGCGCACTCCCCCCCTTCCTGCCCGACCCGTGACGGACCGCAGCAGATGAACAGCGCACGCATTATTTCTTCCGCATCGTCCCTTTCGTTTACAAATTCTGTGCGATCGTCGGGGGCGGAACAGCATCATGGAGCGTTTCAAGCGGCATCGTCTGCTGGGTTCTAAAGTTGAGCATGAATGGTAATTACAGCGCTTTATTCACTAGCCAAGATCTGCGGACGGACACGGCACCCACCAAGAATACAAAACAGAGACGGACGAGAAAAAGAAAAGAAGGAAAAAAAAAGGGGGGGCTAGCCGGCCGGCAGCGGCATGCCGCGCATCAGGCGCTCGTCGTCGGCCGGCGAGGTCCACAGCATGCGGCCCTTGCAGATCTTCTCCTGCGCGTAGGACCGGTACCGCTCGAGAATGTCCGTCTTGGCCATGCCGCCCGACTGGCTGTCGAAGCTGAAGTGCACGGCGACGCCGCCTCCGTCCGCGACGGCCGCTGTGGAGGGACGCAGGAGTCAGCACATGTACGCACACATATTCACAAACATGAGCAAAAGGGGTTCATGATCTCGATGGGTCAGCCTGCGGCGCGCTGTCGTCGCTGCGCTCGATACATGTGTCTGGTGCCAGTCGAGCGCCTCGGTTGCACGCATCGAGGTGTGCGTGATTTGCCTCCGGCGGCCCTACCGGGGGTCGCCTGCGGCGGGCTGGCCTTGCTGCGCTCGAAAGAAAGGCGGACAGACAAACAAACAAACGACGAAGGTGTAAAGGGCACGCGCAGAGAGGCAAGGTAAGTAGATAGATGGGGTCACTCACATCGTCCCAGCCGCTTGGGCATCGTCGCACACAGGTGCCCCTCGTCGTCCTTGTCAATCGGCTTGGCCAGGTTAATGTCCCGGCCGGTGAGGGCGACAAACTGCAGCCCCATGCGCAGGTCGCGGTAGTCCCAGAGGCCGAAGCGGTAGCGCCACATCTCGCCGCGCTCCAGGTTCTCAAACAGGCTGTAGTGCGCCTGCGCGCCAATCGTCCACTTCCACCAGCCCGGGCCCGAGTAGGCGTCGTACTGCGTCTCGACGATGGGCGTCTTGTCCAGCACGTGGTCCCGCCGGTCCGTCACCGGCAGCCAGCGGTGCTTGCGGCCCTCGGGCGGCTCCCACTTCTCAATGTCGAAGTCGTCCGCGCCCGACCACGCCGGCAGCAGCGACGCCCGCCAGTCCACCGGCTTGCGCCCGTCGGTCGACTCCTGGCTCGTGAGCTCCTGCTTCCACGTCGTCGCATTCTCTGGCAGGTACGGCCGCACCGCCCCCAGGCTCCAGTGCACCCAGCTGCTCAGCGGCTGGTTGATGACGTTGGCCCCCACCACGAAGAAGTCGGGCCGCGTCGCGCGCAGGTGCACCATGGATATGATGGTGGTGTCCTCGATGAAGACCTGCAACGAGGTACATCTTGTCAGTAAAAACTGTCGAGAGGCCGCTGTGTGGGATAGCAAGTCGGTGCGTCTCTTTCTTTCTTTCTTTCTTCCTTCCTTCCTTCCTTCCCTCTTTCCTTCTTTCCTTCTTTTTTTCTTTCTTTCTTCCTCCCTCTGTCTCCTCCCATCCCATTCTGCTCGTGGGAGACGGATTGGAGAGAGACAACAGAAGCAAAGCAGATATTGAGGACCAAAGGAGACGGGGAAAAAAGGCACGAAATATCACAGTGACGGGTACCAGCAGCTGCGGCTCAACGTACAATGTCCGTGTCAATCTTGACGTACAACACATCATCCTGCACGTCGTCGTACGCGCTCGCATAGCCGTCCTTGTCGTCGGGCGTTGTCTTCGAATACAGGGGCTCCGAGTTGATCATTTCGTTCAGGAGCGCTCTGTCGTAAACGTCTTCCGTGCGCTGCAGCCACAGCACTTCATCGAGAATGCCGCCGTTGCTTTTCAGGTTGCGCTGTTTCCCCCCCGGACCGGCGGTCGTTAGCAAGCTCCCTTCTCAATTCATCGCGTTCTGCAACATGTACATCTCAACTTGACCAGTCCCGCGTTGCCGTCGCCAAGTACGCTGTCCCCTTTCCCTTCAGATTCCATTGATCTCTTGTCTTTCTGTCTCTCCCTCTCTTATGTCCTTCCCTTTTTCCTTCCACATTGACCCATGACTACAAGCCTGTGTTTGGGAAGGGAAGGGGGCCAGAGACCAATATAGAGACGCCAAACAACGCTCTCACTCACCCGGAGATAGCAGTCCAGGATGGACGCCTGCGCGCGCCGTCCGTAAAAGACAAAGCCCACAATTTTCTTAATGTCCTCCTTCTTCTGCCAGGCCCGAATCTCCTTGAGCTTCTGCTCTCGCGTCGGCGGCCCGTCGTGCTGTCTGAAGCTGATGTGGATGTCGGGGATGCGTTCCAGACTGGCCATGCCCTGCAGGCGCTCCCGGAAGAAGACGAGCAGCCCCAGCAGCAAGACGCCGGCAATGAGGCAGCGTTTTGCCGTTGGGGATAGTCGCAACATGATTTCGTCTTTTTGGCTCAGTTCTCCGGTGGGAAAAGCAGCCTCCCCCCAAGAAAACCGAGAGAGAAAGCGAAAAGCGAGGTCCCAGGGGGAAAAATCAGGGTATTGAATTGTTGCAAGAGAACAGAGAAGGAGAAGGCAAAAAGCCACCACAAGGTCAAGGATGAATAAAAAAGGTGATGAGCGGGCGGAATCTTCCTAACCCAATTAGTAGGCTGGCGCTGATTGCAGAATCCGGAAGCTCTGCAACAGTGTTTGCTTGCTTCTCAGAGAGAAAGAAGGTAGTAAAGGCGTCCCGGTTCGTAGATAGTTGTAAGAAAGAATGAGCGTTACAGACAGCACAAAGGACAGAAAAAACGCCGCCCGGCCAGCCGAGCCCGCCAAGCCATTCCCGAAAGCAATCGAGCCAAAAATGACTAGGGAATCATTACACAGTTCGTCCATACGTATATCCCTGCGAGCGACGGGGAAGCCCCGGAAAGTAGAGAAGGGGACGGGGAAGGGGGTGGGAAGCGCAAGCGGGCGGGCTGCTGGCTTTGCGTGGCCGAAAGCATCACTGCGATACGATGGACAAGGGACGCGCAGCCAGCAGTAATGGGCCGAGCGATTGCTTGTCGCAGACGCTCTCGGCTGTTGGTCTGGCTGTCTTCATCACTGCTGCCCCAATGTGCCAATACAGCAAGCAAGTACTTGGTACGTATGAGGTATCCAATGTATGTACATGCGGACAGTACTTGCGCGGTACGCGGCATCTGCCAAAACTAAGTTTTCGTTGGACCGGAATGCGCCACGCGAATCGTGGTGGTCAGAATGCTTCCTTTGTGTGGAAAAAATGAAAATGGACTGACTCCGTCAAATTAATCACCCTCGGGACGAGCTCGCATGTGCCTTGTACACAAAGGCATGCGTGCCTAGATTAAAGGCTGCCCAGCGTCTGTCCGTCAATCTCGTACAGTATACGCATATATATATATGGGCATTGACATGTACACATGCAGGTACAAATGCATGTGCGTGTGTGCTTGCTTTCCCAGCGCTGCCTTGACCTGCGTCGCCCCACGATGGGCCGTCGATACGAAGTTGTTGGGATGATGGATGCACTGTCCACCGAGTCATGGACAGGTCGGGAGGCCCGAATGCTAACATCCCCTATTCTTGCCGAGTATGTATTTGGACCGCCACAGAGGGGAGGGGAGAGGGGGGGAAGAGGGGCGGTCTCTTCCTCTACGGCAGAAACCTTTTTTTTTTTGGTTTAGAAAACTTAAAAATCCTCTTACGAATGTTTTAATAATTTTCTTATAACGGCTTCCTATTGCACTCCTAGGCAGGAAGAGGTATCCCCCCCTGAAAGAGAGCTGAGTCGGATGAGGAAAAATAAGGGTTCACCGTCGCTGAAAGCGGGTGGCATCTGTCTGTGCGACGCGAAATGTAGAGTGAAAACAAAAAACCCGTCTGTCTGCAGGCACCGACAAAACCCAGTACGACGGTATGGTGATCCATCAGACGGAAAAGGGCATCTAGAATCACGTGCTATCTCGAGTGGAGCTGGCTGCCTCTGTCATGGACAATAAAATGATGTGGTGCTCCACGGACGGGCAAGGACAAGGCGCCGACGACAAAGGCCTGTCGGGCCCCACGACGCGCCAGCTCTTGTACCGCAGCGAGCCTCATCAGGATTCAATTGGTCCGTCGTGCCCAGTGCACTGGACGTGTATATTTCTATGTACATCATCATCATTCAGCGCACACCCCACGTCTATAGTAGTATCAAAGACGACAGCCGTCGTGGGCTTGCTCTTAATCGTCGAAACACATAAACACCAGTCCCAGATCCCGTCTCCATTCGTCATATCGCTAGTAAAAATCACATCGTGTAAGGGTATAAAATCCGTTGAGCTGTAGAATAGAGAGTCGTCGTGGCGCATCTCGTCGAGGGCGTGCTATGAGCCCGTGGGGCCGTCTGGACCGCATATCGTGATTGGCTCCGTGATGGAGGCTTCGGGGCCATGGCGCATCACTTCCGCAGCCTGGGCGAAGAAGGAGTTGGTGCGGATCGTCGTCGGCCTGATCAGGGCCTTTGTCGGGATGTGGTCCGTCTGAGCTATCTTGTTCACTTTAACGCGGAAATCCTCGAGCATCTTGTGTGCAGCTTCGATATGGGGCCTCTCTGCCGCCATGAGGAAGAGGTAGACAAGAAAGTTTCCGCAAAGAATCAACTGGGATCGGGCATCTGCGAGCGTGGTTCATCCACCTCGAATTAGGAGAGCATTACCCGGGAGAGCGAGATCGTGGACTTACGACGACCCCAGAACCCCCGCAAATCGCCGGGGTTGATGCTGACGAAGAACTCGGTGAACTGGGCAAAGTCCGAGAGCGCGTGGGGGAACCATGTCCTGAGGTTGGAGTCCAGTATCCCTTTCGCTGCCTTGGTGGCCGGGTGCATCAACGCTCGGTAGAGCAGCACTTTGGTGGCGTATAAAGTCAGATGCAGCGGACCTAGACCCTCAATTAATCTCCGTTCACAAAGAGCCAGCCAGTAAGCCGTGTAAGACACGCACAATTGTAGCAGGAAAGTGCCGGGTCACGATTCCTGGGAACAGCGAGACACGAAGGCAGCAGGCTCGGCCAATCCTTCAGCTTGTCCTGAATGCTCGCAAGCTGGGCAGGACCTTGCAACTTTTGCACGTCGGGCTGCCGCAACTTCACCTGGCTGCGAGAAGAGATCAATAAGAATACCTCGGGAGCGAGAGACAAACACAGAGACTCACAAGCTGCAATCAAGAACGCCCCGGAGATAGGTAGTCACCTTCACGTGCTCCAGGAAGCGGGCCCCCGAGGAAACGTCAAAGTACGCATTCTGGAGGTCGACAAGATACCGCAAATCGTCCGGCACATCCTCGTCACAGCGCATGTCTTCGATGTCGACCGCGACGGTATTGAACGAGGTCTCGCTGATGTGAGGCGGGTTTCCGAGTGCAATCGCTGCCCAGCAGTCCGTCATAAAAGTCGCCCACCATATTTTCCGCCGCAGTTTCTTTTCCACCGGCTCTAGATTCCACTCGCCAGGATCCTGGTGCAGACCAATTAGTTGCGCGCACGCCGTGGCTTGAGCAGCGAGCGTGAAGGTTGACGGCGCTTCCATGGCGTCCATCGTCGGTGCTTGCACATGTATCAAGAGCAGACAAGCTTGCACCACGAAGAGGTTGGGGTTCTCAATCTCCCTGCGCAAAGCTCTGTGCGCTTGGTCGACAATCTCGTGTTGCTCAAACGGAAAAGAGTCTCCGGTTCGTGTCGCTGGATCCTCGGACCAAAATACGGACGCGAGGGCATACACGGCGCCGCGCAGACAGGCCGGTATGGACTTCCGGTTGCTGGCATACCGGCGTAGGAAGCGAACTTTCGACATGATTGGTAACACGGGATGAACGTATTTGAAGTACAGCCGGACCAGGACATCGGCGTGAGGCCACACTTTGGTCTCGATGGCATCGGACGCCTCTTCCCTCGACTTGTTACTGTGTTTCGGATGTCCCATGGACAAGAAAAGAAAATGGAGGGGCAGGTCATCGACGTCAGTACCACCGCGATGCAACTGAACCACATTGGCGTCTACCGTAGATGATTCGCTCAGGATACCGTAGCTGAAGGCGTCCAGGACGAAGGGATCCTGTTCGGCTGTACTGCCAAGGAAATATGTCGCACGGCCGGGATTGTCCTCCAATGTATGAGCTGATCCGCCGACTGATGATTCGGGAGAGTTGAGAGCGGGTTGCACAATGTTCATGCCTGAAACGCTCGTGTCCGGCTCTGGCTTGACCTTGTCTCGGGAGAATCCAACGGACGAGTACGCGGCCGCCGTTGCGTCGTGGCCGTACCGAGATGTCAAGTCATTGGCCGCAGGTGAGGTGATGGTTTGAGGACTTGATTTGGCCGTGTTGGGACTTCCACGACTGTCGAGACCTTCGCGATCTCCGGGGCCTCCGGAGTAGGCAGATGGCGAGTAGCTCGGTCCTCCATAGTTGGAATTGTATTCGGAATTTGGATAGTATCTCCCGTCACCACTGGATGTTGACTGGCAGGGTATGCCTCGACTCTTGCAAAAGGCACCTGTTGTCGAGAGTCAGCGGCAAAGAGTGTATGCGGACGGAAGGTGTTCCCGTGCCATGAGTGGCATAAGGGGAGAGAGGAGGAAGGTGAGGGCAAAGCGGCAGCAGGGGGTGGATGGGAGGGGAGAGCAGTGGAGGGGCAGGGAAAGAAGTGGAATCTCATACAAGAGATGGTGATGCAGGATGATAAACTGATATGTCATGTGTAATGTTAAGCTGTCGGCGACGCATGTCATCCGCGCATGCGGTATGATGAGATTGTGATATGACGATACGGCGCGGTGTCTCGTCGATGACTGGCCAGAGATGGGAGGGGGAAACAAGGTGAAGGAGGGGGACCTGGCCAAGAGTGAAGAAGATCGCGACTCACATGGAGGCTCGACGGCAATGATACAGGCCGTCTTCCTGCGGCGACAGGCATCACACGGACGACTCTTGCGACTCCTTCGCTCGCGGGGGACGCCAAAGGTGCTCTGTATCACAAACTTGCGGGGACGACCATAGCTTCCTGGCTCAGAGCCAACATCGGACCTGTCACCGGGTTGCGCATAATCGGAGGCTTGTCCCGGGAGGTTGGAACCGGAGCTGTCACCACCATCCATGGCCGCGCGAGCAACGGCGAGATGTGGTTCGAGACAGAGGGCGACACAGGCGACACGTCGGCGTACTGTCTGGATCGTTTCGAAGTGTGTCGGCGAACATGTCGGCAAAGCCTTGGACGGGAGGGCCACGAGTTTACCGACAAGGTTGGCAGCACGTTGACGTGGTGGCCCATGGTGGCCTTGGGAGAGGGGCGCAGACGGGGAGCCCGGATTGCAAGGCTGCTGCCAGCTGTTCCCATTTCATACTAGCCGCATCCCGCTCCGCGGCCTCTGACTGGCTGAAAATAGAGCCTTTGGTCGTTCTTGGCCGTTCCTACCGTCGGCCGTTTCCTCGATTTTTTTTTTTT